>PVIC010022565.1:0-27567 GCA_004025085.1 Thryonomys swinderianus | reverse complement strand
GGGACTGCTGTCCTTGCCTCCTGGGGTGCTGCCGAGGTATTTGGAGAAAAGATGAGAAAGTGAAGCGAGATGAAAACGGCTGGTGGAGGACAGTCAGGTCCCCTTCTGAGGGCTGATTCCCAGACAAAGCCGTGGTCTGGGCCTGCTGTGGGAGGGAAGGTAAAGAATCAAACAGCATAGCATGGACGTATAGTTTTATTAGAAGGAAGAGTAGAATCCAACAGAATCGCCCGTATTTATGTCACAGTGGAAGCGCTGACGGGTTTTCAAAGTGTTTGCTTCACACTGTTCCCCTCAGTGAATTTTCTATCTTTAAATCTTCTGACCTTCTGGACTAAACATAGACACCAAGTTCACTTCCAGAGACACAAAGGACGGGTCCTGGAAAGCCCTCCATGCGATCACCACAGAGCATACCGAACACCATGTGTGGAAAACAGAGCTATTTGGGGAATGATTTTTCAATGCAGAACATGCCAGATGTTAACAAAGACACAACAGGCAGCTAGGTTTTTAAATGAGACGAAGAGTGGAAATTCTCAACTCAAATATCTATCCATAATGTTCAATGGTTATGAAATGGCATTTTGGTACCAGAAAATACTAAGAAATTTCCACTAACATTCAATTATTATCATCATCACAAAGCATATTACATGAATAAAATTATTTAATATCTGAAGTATGTCTAGGTTTTCATGTTTTTGTAAAAATCATTATTGTTTTATAAAAGGTAACATCATATTGTCTTACTTGATGCAAATTTTAGCACAATGAAATCCATAAGTGGTGCAAATTAACCTTGTTAGATTCAGAAACTTAGTGTCAACATCAAATGATAGTTTGTGAATGAAGGATCTGATAGAGAATCCAAGAGCTGTACTCTAAACACATCTCCTAAAATTTGCTGAAACTAATCTATTTTTTGTCAGGTAAATGTACCATGTGTTACATCAGGATTTTGTGTAGAATTTTTTCCACCTATAAATCAAAACAATTATGCATATACAGTCATAGAAAATGAAAGTCCAGTTTTAAATCAGTGAAAACTATGTTTATTATGTGTTCAGGAAGATTGGTTAGAAAGGTTTTGGTAGCCACTTTCAGATTTTTCAGGAATTCTTCCTCATTTTTCTAGCTTCTTAAAAATGGAAACTGGGACCCGAGAGTTCAGCGAGTAGTTCTCCACTGTGAACAACCCAAGGGGCACGGGCTCCTGGCGAAGTCCTGGGGTGTCCTGCAGGGGTCACTCCTGCGGAGGCAGAACGGAGTGTTCACTCGCCTTATGTGAGTCTCTGTTTGTGTTTATAGTACAAACAGATATAGATTATATAACTATACATGTGGTTTATATTATAAAATGGAACAGTTTCTTTCCATGAAACTGTTATTGCAGTAATATTTGCACCATTACAGCATCATTTCATATTCTACATTTGATAAAAATTATACTCACTGGGGCTGGATATGTCGCTCAGTGCTTCCGGTACTGCCTTGCAAGTACAAGGGCCTAAGTTTAATCCCTGGTACAAAGAAAAAAAATGCACTCACCAATGAATGCATTTGAAGTATTTTATAAACTGGCAAGAAGCCAGCAACAATCTGTATACTTAACAAGATTCGTGATAGAATAGATAACATTAGTCATGCAAGATTTTATTACATCAGAATTCTTAGTACTTAGAAATACCCATAGCAATGGTTTCAATTCCTTTTTTACATTATTTTCTTCATATAAGCCTGTTTTACTCCTCTATCAGATTACAATGGGTTTGGGGGTGGGCTAAGTTTATATTGAAAAACTCTAAACATATCTCATAAAATTTGTTGAAACTAATCTATTTTTTGTCAAGTAAATATACCATGTGTTATATTAGGATTTTGTGTAGATTTGTGTGTGTGTGTGTGTGTGTGTGTGTGTGTGTGCTAGGGATCGAACTCAGGACCTCGCATTTGCCACGCAGGAGTGGAAGCACTGAGCTATATCTGCAGCCCTAACAGGGAAACAACTCTTGCTGTTTTCACAGTGCTGAGCACTGAGCACAGGCCACAGGCCACACACGTGCTGCACGGGCCCCTCCCCTCCCCCGACTCCCAGCCGTGATGAAAATGATCCCAATAAAAGTCAACTAGCCTTAACGACATACTAGTGATATTTTCAGAATCACTTGATTTTAGTCTTACAAAATTTTCTTTCCAAATTAAAAAATCAGTCTATGTTTGCTGTACATTCTGCCTGGGGGTAAAGATGACTGATAGGCAGACAGACAGACATACTCGCTTGAGGCATCTCATGCTGTGTCTTTTACAGCCCTTCTTCTTGTCCCCTGAGTCCTGCTTCCCTAGTTACAGAACTCACGTCCCTTTTCCATAACGTGGTTTGGTTATTTGGCTCTTTACACTCCTGGGCCATCGTGTTTTGTGTAGTTCTCAGATGCTGTGCAGACTATACCAAAGTGCTGTGCATCAGATAGACTTGGTTTGTTTAAGTGCTTTATGATAAGCAAAAAAATTCTTAATGAATTTCAACTGGTTTTATTCATTCTTTAATTCATTCGTCAAATCTATCGTAAATATTTACTGGGTAAACTATGCGAAAGTCTCCAAAAGAATTTTAATTAGAAGTTGCTTGTCTAAACTTTGTTTCAGTGGTTAGTCACTGATTTTTGACTATGTAAACTGTCAAGTTAATTTATGTACTTAAACATGATGAATCATGGGAGCTGACAAGAAGTAATTGTCACGTTTATATTTAGGGATATGGCTTGACTTTCTTCTTTTTAAATATCTGTGGCTATTTTAGTGACTTTGAAAAGAGAATAATATGAGTCCAGTATCTAAATTTCTGTCACTTGATCCCCTTTTCTTAGTCATTATACTGACCTCTGTGCCATGTCTCAATATTGCTGCCAAGCCGAAGGGTGCTTATGACAACAAAACACGTGTGATTTTGTCTTACTATTCCTTCCCCAACCACAGGTTCTGTTTGGACTCCGTTAGCAGCCAAAGAACAGAGACAGTGCAAATTAAAGCTGAGATACTGTACTTTAGTATTAACATGTGATCCTGTTACCCTCAGCAGCCCAGCACTCTGAAGAGCCTGTGTGCGCCCTGGAATTTCATTCATAGCGTCAGGTAAAGTTAGAAGAGTGCTTCTGCTGTTGGAGTTTGTTGCCTGATTATTCTGTGCACAAAACACTGGAACTTGCAGTGTGACGCCGTCCCGTGGGGACAAGCAGCTCGTGTCCACACCACACTCTTACCAGGGATCACAGGAGAACATTCTGCTAAGCACAAGTCAGTGGCACCAAGTGGGGGGCATGGAGTTTCTTTACCTTCTTTATTCTCTCCTTTGATCATTATCCAAGATAGTAGTATCAGACACAATTACATATCACTTTACTGTCTCAGAGTTGGTGCCACTCTTTTACTCTACCCCAAAATCTTCCCACAGAGTTTATCAGCTTCTGGCATCTTTATTTGGTCTCAGGTATTCACTCAATTAAGAAAAAACCTCCCTGATTTGTCAAAGAAGTAGGGGGGAAAAACACTTTTCTCCAAGGTCTTGGAAAAATCTTACACTTTGGACACTTAGTTCTGATTTTCTCAAAAGTACTCATTAGGATTTTTTAATTTGTCTTTAAAAGAAAGGAAGAAAGGCACAGGGTAGGGGGAGGAAGAAAGGAAGCCCACAGCTTATATTATCTGGTTCAGCCCATTCCGGTGATGTATCTCTGACTTCAGAAAGAGCTTACCAGGCCGCGGGCCATCCATCAACCTGAGGGAACAGGAGGCTTGGACAGTAAACACTTCGTAGTAGGAAACAGGTCCAGAGAGGAATGTTTAAAATCACAATAAATCCATAATGAAATCATTAGAAACAACTCTGTCTCCTGGTCCAACTGGTTCATAAATTAGAGATAAGATTTGGCTAAAGTCCATAAGAGATGAAAATTTTGTCAGTTCTTTTCAGAAGACCCTTTTTCCAGGAAATTAAGCATGTAGTTTTCACTCAATATTATAAAGAAAACTCCCTTGTTTTAAGGAAACATTAAAAATTATACTAAATTGAAAGGATAATTTCTGCCGTGACCAGAGCTAGTTATTTTTAAAATTCAGTTCCCTTCGTTTTTCTCCCCCTGCTGGAGATGGGATCAGCGGGACCCAGGGGTCAGTGCTCCCACCCGGACCCCCTGGCCTTTGGGCCGCGAGGAGCTGGTCTGTTTTGCCTTCCGTTGTCCTTGTGCTCGTCTTCGTGGTGGTATCTTGGTTTCTAGCACATTGCTTGGAAAAATGGGAGCTTTTCGCTGTACTGCACACGCTGGGTCATGCTGTGCTTCTGCTTCGCTTATTGTACACTTAGCTTTCCCACTGCCTGCTGCTTGGGACCACTGGGATTCACTCACCACTCGGCGAAAGCCAGGTGTGGAGCCCATCCCTGAGCACAGCTGGCCTGGAGCGCGCGACGGTGGGTGTGGCTGCTCCCTGTTTCAGGCCCTGGCCTCTCGGTCCCGGTGCATGAGCCCTGGGGGCAGTGCCTTTTAGGGGTGAAGCCCATGGAGGCTTTGAGGTCACGGCATGTGGAAGCTGGTGCAGCCCACGCACCGCTGCTACACGGGCGAAGGGTGTTTCCATGGTGCGGGGACAACAGCTCAGAAAATACGCCATCAAAGTAAATGGCTTAACAAGGAGGCTTGCTAACCACTTCATGGCGCGCAAATGAGAGCTTCTCGGGCACAACATGCAGCTGAGTCCCTGGAAATCATCTGGAATCGCAGACCCTGGTTTGGGGCTCGAGGTCCAGTGAGCTTTCAGAAGACCCAGCTTCAACGTGGGCCTCAGCTAACTGGCCAGAGCAGAGGAGAGTTTCTCGAGGGCCAGATCCAAACCCCACTGGGGCTAAGTAAATGTCCCAGCAGTACCAGTCCTCCGTGCCCGAATTAACCATGCATCCAAAGAGCCTCCATGAACATTGTGTCACTGAAGAGTCACTTGAAAATAGCAAAAGCAGTGGCTTGAAGTGCTGAGTCACTTTTCCATGGCAGCTGATGGTACTTAACGAGTTAACGAGTTAACCCTTCAATCCAGGTCACCTACCCTTGAATCTTTTCCACTGTACCCAGCAGCTTCAGAACAACTTAGTTCAATCCAGGTAGTAAGTGACTTTCTTCTTCTTGACTGGAGTCGCTGTATACTTTAGTCCACTGTTTTTGAGACTGCTCACTGTATTGAGCGAAGTTTTGGAAGTCAGCTCCAGGCCCGGCAGCCACCGCTGTTTCTGGCAGCACTGAGAGGCACTTCTGATGTCCCACCCTTGGGTAGACACACCGGTCAGCAGACTCCTCGAGGCACAGTGTGTGTGTGTGAATTTCTCATTTGCTGAAAGGTCAACCTTCCACTTCTTGAGTTTGCTATTTCCCATCTAGACAAGTAAAACGTGATATCTTAAAATTACACTGCTGTTTTGTCAAGCTCTACAGAATGATGCAGTGGCTTTATCGCCCTATGAACTTTGTCCAGAAAACTTCTGTGTGACTATGTTCGTGCAGATGTCTGGGCCTCCCTTGCCTCCCGCTGCCCTCAGGACCCTTTTCCTTCCCAACCAGAGCATGTTATTACATGTTTTCAGGGTCTCCCCACAATCTATGCTGGTTTTGCACCATCTATCCCAAGGCTCAGGCTGATGAATGTTAGATATTTGACATTAAAAATTTTGTGTTATATTTTCTTTAATAATATAAAGATTGTATCCTTTAATTCTACTCACACATTTTACCATTTAAAAGCATTTTTATTTTAAAAGATTTCAAACTATATATATATATATATATAAAATTTGAGATATATACACAAATATATATATATAGACTATATATAGACTTGTATATGATCATGTGATCATAATAACCTTGAGAGATTTTGAGACACAGAATTAGGAATAATGTGATACCATATTGCATCGGTATCACAGAACTGAGAAGAGAATTTTCTTGTATTTCCAGGATGTCAGAGCATGAGTCCAGTTGGAAACTGCTTATCAACTTATACAATGTTTCTGTTTATAACTACACACATTTAGAAATACTAGGAAAGGCCAATGGTGTTAATCATATGCCTCACCTCAAAATAGAAATAGCTCCCTTCAGTGGCAAACCTGTCATTCCATCTCAAAGTATTAGTATCTTTCTTCTATTTAGTTGTACTTTGGCTACTTGTCAGTAAATGAAGTGCCCCTATTCTAATATGGATTAATGAAAATGCTCCATAAATAATCCTGTTTGTACAACGATATTTAGAGAATTTATTTTCTCATGAGAATACTGTCATTTGTGCAATAGTTCTACTCCGATTTTTATAATACTTAAAAATATAATAATGAGATTTTAAAAAACTATATAAAATATTGATTTCTGTAGCATAAATAATATATGATAAAAGAATAATAGTGAATATTAACATGTTAGCAAGACTAAAAAAATAATATGCAATTAGAAGAGAGCTGAGAATATATTTTTAAAAGTAACTCTTCTATGAGCTGTGTGAGTCACAATTTGAGGCTGTAATGCCCATTACATCCATTCTTGCTTGGTAACACTCATGTTATCTGTGGAATGCTAATTATGTTTTAAAGAGGAAACCAATTAAATACAGTCTACACATCATTAGTCTCACTTCTTGTTGTACTTTAAAAATTAATCTCTATATGAACTGGAATTTAATGGTTTTTATAAAACAATTATACTTTCTAATCACTAGACTGATGTTGAACTTCAATTAATAATATATAATTATGTACTTACACATTACCTCAGAAAGCTGTAATTAAATGAGGAAATGTATATATTTATACAAATAAGTGTGAAGCACAGATTTATAACACAAAAGTTTTAAAAATGTGATATACTGGATGTCTGTAGAATCATATCACATTCTTGGCAATTTTGTCAAGAAAGAATATCAAAATAAAAAGATTTATTTCCTTGAAAGATTTATTTCCTTGATAGTATATACCAAATCCTTTTAAAAAGGGAAAGTAACTTAGTATCTGACATACATCCATTTAATAAGCCAGTAATATTGGGCCGGAGATTTAGCTCAGTGGTTCCGGCACCTGCCTTGCAAGCGCAAGGTCCTGAGTTTGATCCCGGGTAACCACATACAATGCTGGGTGTGATGACTCATGCCCACCAACAATCAATACCACATACCACATTCGGGGCATGGTGGATCATGCCTATAATCCCAGCACTCAGGAGGCAGAGGCAGGAGGGTTGCTGAGTTCGAGGCTTGCCTGAGCTACATAGTGAGCTCAGAGCCAGCCTGAACTACAGAGACCCTGTCTCAAAAAAAAAAAAAAAAAAAAAAAAAAAAAAAAAAAAAAAAAAAAAAAAAAAAAAAGGCCAGTAATATTAAAACAAAATTCAACAACCAGAATGGCCTAGTCACTCATGGATCAAACTTACATGTGAAGTCCTTCATTAGAACATGGTTCTAGAGGGACAGAATTGTTAGAACCACATGGCAGCCCTATCTACCGAAGGGAGATATAATTTGGATCATGATGGTCCATTCCTGAAAAATACATAGTAGTAAAATTGACTTTTCATTGGTTTCTCTTCTCCAGCACTCACAAATCAACTTTGTCGTTAGTATTCATCTGTTCACACCTCCTCTTGGTCTCTTCCATCTTCAGAAACTGTTAGGCCACTTCTTTCAGAATCTCTATCTGCCACCTTGAAATTCTCAGTGTTGTGAGTTTGTTCTTGACCTTTTTGAAGATGATGAATACATTGTTAAATGGCAAAAGCGATTTGCTTATAGCTGTAACATGTCACATAAAAAACAGGTCTAACCCCAGTTTCTCACATCCTTCTGTGTCATGAATGCTCATTTAATTCTGGCATATATTTTCTGGTCAATTTCAGGATAGTCCACAATTGTTTGCTTAAAAGCATTTCTTTCACGCATGTAAAAGTGAAGAGCCAGCAACTTTACTGAGGTGCTGCTAAGCTAGCTTTTTCATTTGAACGTTTGTAAAAAGAGACATATGTTCCTCTCTGGTCTGATCTCTGCACCGAGCAAGAGCGTGTGACAGAGGCAGCAGCACGCACAGGTCCAGCGGCTTCAGCAGCCCCGTCTGCTAGGGACGGAGCTCAGACGCCGCACGGTGGCCACTGTGCCTGGCACTGTGCATCTGAGAAGTGCATTTTCTTGGGACGGTGCAAGAGTGAACCCAAAAAGGGGAGTCGAAGGTGCGGAGGAACCAAGAGCACGTCTTGAGGGGGTCCAGAGCTGAGTGAGAGCGAGGAGAAGCGGGACGCTGTGGAGGCACCAGCTCTCCGGGACGGGCCGAGCGCCGCGCCGTCTCCAGGCTCCTTCTGCTGTGTAAACAGCGCCCCTCTGTGAACCTGGGGTTCGAACGGTACCCCTAAACTTGGGGACTGCGTGGTATTGTCATTCTGGGATTTAGGGTTTCCTTCAAAAATATAGACAATTAAAATGTATTACTGGAAAATGCTGCCTTGCGGCGAAGGCAAATTCGTGAGCACTTTGGTATTACCCAATACAAGAATCAATATTTGAGTTGTAAGAAACTGGAATTGATTTCAACATGATAAATTACTTTTAACGTATTCCTGAAACTTCAGGGAAATTTTACTTGTACAATTAAGGCACGAGATGTGAAAAGGTTAATATAGTAACATTAATTATACGTAATCTTTGCTCCTGAGAGTATAATAACCTAGTCAAAGTGAAAGTGTCCACTTTGCTAAGAGTAACGAAACTGTGATATGTTCGGTTCTGGGGGTCAGGCCTATGTCGGGTGGCGTTTAAGAGGAAGATTCATGACACTTGTCTCGGGGTGGTTTGCTTTTAAAAGAGGGTCGTGTGTGTGTGTGTCTCTGTGTGTGTGTGTGTGTGTGAAAATAATAGAAAACTCAGCAAAGTGCATGGGTTTAAAGTATGATAACCCATTGAAAGAATACTGTGGAAGAAAAGCCTATGTTGCAAACTGGTGCTTTCAGTGCCCGGGAACTGGAGCCCTTGGGGGGGGGGCTCTCCCTCCTCTGTCCCGGGGTCTGCTGGGTGCCGCGTCTTGTGTGGGGAGCCCTCGGCCTTTCTGTTTCCTCCACACCGTGATGACACAGAACCTGAGGCCAACCTCGCAGTCATATTTTTCTCCGTCTTGTAAATGATGTTAACTACACAGGGATACATATTTATACTCCTCTGTTTCCTGCCACGCAAGCCCGCTCTTTTCACACACACACACACACACACACACACACACACACACACACACACTGCTGACACTCGGATGCACAGGGGCATGAACATCACACATTCTCCGGAGAGATTTAGGACTCTCTCGATAACGAGCTGTTAAACGCCGCCTTCGGCTGTACACAGATCTCTGCAGCATGCACAGGTCACATTTCTATAGCGAGAAACAGCAGGGAGTTGAAGTTCCGTGCCCGGAAGTTCACGCCAGAGACGAGCCGTCCAGTAGGATTAGTGGATGTCCCCGGAGGGATTTCCTTCACAGGCTAAACCACCTTTTCTCCCCCAAGATTATTGTTTGGCACTACCAATATCTAGAGCTAACTGAACGAAACGAGCCGCTTGTCTAGACGTTGCCTAATAGACCGTGCGGAAGGGACTGGGGGATTGGAAAGGTTACGGAGGAAGGATATCTGCACAAACAGTTAGATGCCTTTGTAGTGAGAGCATTTTGGAAAACAAAAATGACTAGACTCCACGTGTAATGTTTATGGACGAGGGTGATTTGACTAAATTATATTCAAAACAGAATACACAGCACTTAAGTTGTTTTTATTCATGAAAATAAAGCATCCCTAATTTTGGAGTGATGAGTAATTCAGGAATAATTAACTGAACAGTGGGCACGTACGACAGTGTAAGGAAGAGAATGAAGAGCAAAGTCCTGCCTGATTCTTAGCACAGCCGCACCTGCAGGGCCTCGAAGAGAATTGCAGAACATGGGGCTTTGCCAGAACTAAACCCACTGAGATCGGTGCAGTTCTGATGATGTTATTGGCATCCAGGGTTCTGGCCTCTGCTTGTACAGGCCTCGCTGGATTGTAATGCTCTTTCTCCACCCACGTAACCGGCTATTGCATATGTCACCAACACCTTCTTCTGCTCTGTGCGTCACAGAAAAGTATCTGGCAATTAACATGTGGACAGGAACCGCCTTTCCCCCCTGCCTTCGGCTCAGGAGAGTCGTTTGCAAATTTAACTGGAAACTGTTGTTGTTGATAAACAAAACAAAGGAGGTGTAGCGACGTTGGAAATCAAGAGACCATTTCTAAAGCAGTACAGGAAAGCATAGAGAATAAAATGTAACCTAAAAGGCACAGAAAGAAAAGTGAGAGAAGAAATAGCACATGGAGCAGGAGACTTTGAAGTGTAGATGAATAATTACTTGAACGATAATGGAAATTTATATCTTTATCTCTCTGTGTATGTCTCTATTTCTCTGTGTGTCTCTCTCTGTGCCTGTCTCCATCTCTGTGTCTCTTTCTCTTCATCCCACTTTGTGTATATGTCTAATAAATACAAATAGGTAGCTTTTAGAAAATATTCCTGAATGAACGAAATGTCATCCATTTGACATTTTCAAGTAACTTTGAGTTTTATATCTTTGATTACAACGTAACAAAACAGGAATTGATATAACCTTTCTATTTGCTCCATGTATCAAGTCTGTGTTCAGATCCTTTTAAAGAATATTTTCAAATGATAAAATCATCACTTTTATACGAATACACAATGAACATGTATCAAGTATTTAACTCAAATTAATGTATTTAGTAAGATGTTAAAAGTGCTAAAATAAACTTACAAACAGATGCAAAATTGGCTTTTGTTTCCATAAAGGAAAAGAGAAATCAATAGTTTTTACACAAGAGAGAAATCTTTTTTTTTTTTTTTTTTTTTTTTGCTTTTTGGAGACAGGGTCTCGCTTTGTAGTTCAGGCTGGCCCTGAGCTCACTATGGGCCCAGGCAAGCCGCCACGAACTCAGCAATCCTCCTGTCTCTGCCTCCTGAGTGCTGGGATTACAGGCGTGAGCCACCACGTCCGGCGTTCTGGTATGCGGCGTTGATTGTTGGTGGGCATGAGTCTCCATGCCCAGCATTCTATGTGGTTACCGGGGATCGAACTCAGGTCCTTGCGCTTGCGAGGCAGGCACCGGAACCACTGAGCTAACCCTCCAGCCCCAAGAGAGAAATCTTAATACTACGCAGAGTTAGGCAGCTGGTGGGACCAGGATGAAGGCAGAGGCCAGGCAGGACATGCACTCGCCATTTCTGCACATTTCAAAGTACTTCGAGCTGTTTTTCTGGCAGTGTGTACGGAGTTCACAGTGCAGTTAAAATGAGAGTTAAGAAATTGTGTTTTTAAGATGACATGGACATGAAGAGGGAGTTGAAATGAGAGGAAGCCAAAGTACTAATGATTCAACCAGTGTTTCCAACTTTTATAGATGTAGTTCGATACAAGGCCTCCTCACGTCTCCTTAGTAATCTATTGTTTAATGTAAATAAATACTTTTAACCATTATTTTGGCAACTCACACCGGCAAACCTCCTGGCCATTGCTATCACATGAATACTCTTCGTCTTCCCAAAGGATAAGTAAAATATCATGGGTGTGAGTTGAATTTCCTCTTCCGTCAGCATGGAAACAGATGTGAGAAAAACAGAATGGTGGAAAAACAGGCAGAAAGAAGGAGCACTAATAACACAAATGTTTGACAACATTTACTTTAAGTGAAGCTACTTCCAGGTTCTTAGATTTGAAGAAAGAGTAACGTTATAGTGATTTTTCTAATGAGTGGGTATTAGGAATTAAATAGTAAATAAACATAAATTATCATAGCAACTTGAACAGCCATTAAATTCAAACTATGCAACTGCATAATTTTCTTTTCTGAAAGACTTGTTAGCAAAATGAATTTAATCATGAATTTGAAAGCCGGATGTAATTAAAGGCATGGCATGAATTCACAAATATAAATCATAAGTACATTTGTGGTGCCATGCCAGTATCTGCTAATTGTGTATTTTTATGTAAATGGCTTACAATTTAAAATAAAATCAAATTTTAAGTAAAAGCAGATTATATCAACACCTTAGCAAAGCGGAAGGCAAAATATTTTTATGCAGTCTGATTGAAGACTCAAAGCAATCTGCTACGTAAAATCCAATCTAAACACGAAGCACGTCACATCATGAGAATGGGTTATGGAGCTGGGTCTGGTCTGTCTCATCTGTGTTAATAACACTTTCAGCCAGAGTATGATGTATATGCCTATTAAAATGATGTAAATATGGGAAGTTTAGTCTGAGAATCATTTAGCAATTTTTCTTGTTTTGTGTTTTGCTGGTACCTAGAAAATGAGATTAGTCACTTTGAAATTGTTTTGTGTCATTTTCTAAATGTTTGACTTGGTGTAGATATGAAGTTTTAGGCCAGAGGTTGTGCTAAATAAATCAGTGGAGGGCAATAGGAACTGGTCTCTAGAGAATGATTCAGCACAGTGAACAGAAATTTTAAAAACTAATTTCAAGTGTTAATTTTAATTAGGTATCCGGTTAAGGGTTGTGTATTTAACATTTTTACTTTGAGTTGATCATGGACAACATATATTTATGACTTTTTAGCAAGTTATTGTGATTCTTTCAGCAAACTCGAAGCATAGTAACTTGTATGGGGAACAAATTTAATGGTTTATAACAGCAGACTATAATGCTGAGGCTTTTTGTTCAGTGTCCAACACTGAGAAGTAAAGAAACAATAAAATGGTGCAAATAAGATAGTTCCTGCTAATTATCAAAATTAGACCAAAATACACACAACACTAAAGTAACTATAAAGTCCACAATTAAAAAAAAACTTTGTAGTTTAAACATTTGCTTTTAAATTAGGCTCCAGTTAAAGTTGAAGTAGATCATGATAGAGTGGGTCCGTTAAGAATAACTCAATTCTTGGGCCGGAGATTTAGCTCAGTGGTTCCGGCGCCTGCCTCGCAAGTGCAAGGTCCTGAGTTCGATCCCGGTAACCACATACAATGCCTGTAATCCCAGCACTCGGGAAGCAGAGGCAGGAGGATTGCTGAGTTCCAAGCTTGCCTAGGCTACATAGTGAGCTCAGAGCCAGCCTGAACTACAAAGTGAGACCCTGTCTCAAAAAAAAAAAAAAAGAAATAAGAATAACTCAATTCTTGACCAGATCTGTTTCTGAGCAACTGTAAAAATATGTATTAGATATCAAAAAATTTTGAGACTGTAAATACCCTCTAATTTTCTCCTGCACAGGTTTTTATTTAGTCCTTTAATAAACAAACCTACTTAGGAAAATAAAATCAATAGATGGATCTTGTTAGCAGTTTAAATTTTATAAAACACAGTATTTCACAAAGTTAAGGACAACTGATTTTTTTCACCTCTGTCCCTAAGGAGCCTGTACATCTGATGGGTGTTTCTAACATTTTTCTTCAGCATGTATACTTTAAGCATGTATATTGTTTCAAGTTCTCAAACAACACTTTTTCCTCTGTATGACGGAGCTATAAAAGTTCTTGTCTTATACGATATTCAGCATTTATAAAATATAAAAGATCAGTTATGCAAATAGCTCATCACAACCTGAGAATTTGGTGATTTCTAAAATCCAGATGATACATCAGATCATTAACTGTGAAAATTCCTAGGGGCCTATGTTTGCATTTGAGAAACGTTCAGATTATTCTCTAGATACTTCATTTGTTCCTAAAACATTTTTAAAAGAAATTGACAATTTAAAGAAATGCCTTGTTTTCTTGATCAATGCCTGGCACCACAATGATAGTGTGATTTCCTCCGGATGAGTCCTGCATTTTGTGGCAGTGGGGCTGGAACAAATTAGTTACCTTCTGATTATTTCAAGAACACACATAAAGTCGCGGTGCTATTTCCCTTCGAGAGCCCCTTCTGATGCACAGCTCCAAGCTTCTGTTTCACTTTTATTACTGCTATACATTCTGAGTCTACAACCTTCTTCAAATCTACCTTATAAATTATTCAGCCCTTCAAGATGTGCTTCCCGTTCTGGGGCTGACTTCAGCCTGTTGTTCCCGCTGTTCTCGGAGTGGCTTGAGCTGACCCCACTCTCACCATCTCACCCTGACGGCGGCTGTCCATGTCTCCAAGTCCGCCTGGTCCCATCCTCTCGGCCGGGCTGACCTTTACTTATCTTCTCTCAACTGACCACCCAGGAGTGAAGCCGCCTTCAGCACCTCCTCAACATTTCCACATTCAACAACTCTGACTTTGGCACAGAAACTCACAACTTCCTGTCTTATTTTCTTTCCCATGTTTCCACACCCACTGAATATGTTCCCCAACCTGACTCGGAAGGCCAGTATCTCAGTTCTTTCATTAATTAACTTTGTCTTCCTTTTTAAGTATGTTTGTGGTCTCCTATGCTTCTTCCCATAAATATCTTTTTATGATCAACTTCCTTAACATCCCTGGTATCTAGTTACCTGCTGTTTTGCTTTACGATAATTCTTGTGAATTAATGAACCACTCAGAGTCCTCTTGTCTGTCTATATTCTGGGTCTGATTCTCCAGGCTTCTACCAGATATTTGAGATGGCTTCATACTTTCTAGCAGGGTTAGCAAAGTGCCATACACTGGACAGCTTAGAAACAATAGGAATTAATTTTTCAGAGTTCTGGAGATTGAGAACTTCAAAATCAATGTGTACAGATTCCGTATTTGGTGAAAGCCACTTTCTTGATGCTCTGTTTGGGCTGTGTGCTCACAGGCAATGGCGGGGACTTCCAGAGTGTCCTTTATAAAGGCATCGTCCCATGCATAAGGGCTCTGTCCTCATGATTTAATCTTGAGCCAGAAGGAGCCCAGCTCCAGCTTCATGGCACTAGGAATCAGGACTCTGTGGGATGAATTTTAGGCACAAATACTCAACCATAGCACCATCCAAATACATATTACATAACTTTTACTAATGTTACTATTACTTTCCAAAATTATTTCTAATAAATGTGGCTAATAAAGCTTAGCTAGACCATAGGGCACATCATCTGGGTCCATAGATAAGATAAAGTTTGCAAGGAAGCCATAAGTTCTGTGAAATGATTAATTTTTTTATGCCAGTGTTATGGTTTATGTCTAGATGTGACCTCAAAGATTCGTGGTGGCTGGATCTGTTGTGTGTGTTTTGCTGGAATTAAAGGTCTGGGATTACTAAGTTACTCCACTGATTGGTTTGCACAGTTATGGTATGAATAAGGAAAACCCACCTTGGGTGTGAGTGTTACCCCACCTTAAGGCTATAGAGCTTGGGTAGAATGTAAGAGACAGAAAGAGGGCTGCTGCCCTGCCTTACTGCTTGCCACTTAGCTGCTTTGCTGCCTTTTGCCCACCATGGACTGTTTTTCCACTCAGATATCTCCTACCATGCTGCCCTGCCTTAGAGCTGGTCAATTGTATAGTGAAAACTTTACACACTGGAAGCTACAGTAAATCTTTCCTCTTCTCACTTTGAGTGGTGGGTATTTTATTTTGAGCATTCTATTACCCACTATTTCTGTATCTTTTTTTTTTTTTGAGACAGGGTCTCACTTGGTAGTTCAGCTGGCCCTGAGCTCACTATGTAGCCCAGGCAAGCCCTCAAACTCAGCAATCCTGCCTCTGCCTCCCAAGTGCTGGGATTACAGGCGTGAGCCACCACGCCCAGCTATTTTTAAAGTGAACTCCCAAGTTACTCAGGAAACTGGATGAAAATGGATTAATAAACACGTATCTCTTGGAGACAGTCAAAACTAATGAATGCTCAGTGACTAAGTGCACCTGACATTCCAGAATCCCCAGTTTAATAGCAGCAGTCACTGCCAGTGGGGATCCTCTCAGTCCGAAAAGGACACTGTATCTCTTCTGTGTCCATGTAACATGTGATGACTGAACACGGGGAACACATACACACTACACAAACACACTCTCGCACACATGTGCACACATGAACTCACACCCTCCCGGAAAAGGGAGGAACGGGAGCTACTGTGGCATCCTCCCAAGTGGTCTCTGCAAAGGGCACTCACCCTAGAGGTCCACGCCCCTGACATAGGACATGATTCTCCTGGGGAGCTTTGCAGTCCATTCTTGCTTTTCCTCATCCCCTTGGCCATTTCCAAGCCGGGGCTGCACATCTTCCTGGACTCTCCCTGCTCGTGGGAGGTTGGAGGCTCCTCTCAGATGACGCTGATTCCCAACGCTCTGCAGCTTCCCAGCTCAGGACTATGCTTTCACAGATGCTCCCTTCGACTCTGTTTGCTTCCAGTCTCCCTTGTGCCAGGACCACCAGCTGCTGATATAAAGCGCTGCTTTGCACACTCCACCCAGTTACAATCCGTGGAGGGGAAGTAAGAGACAGAACAATCTCTTTGGGTACATTTAGATCCCTGTAAGTTCGAATAATTTCCATTCTCCATAAATTTTTGAAACTTCTACTTGGAAAGGAAGGTGTTATTTTGTTGTCTTGCTTTTTGTTTGTTGGCTTGTTTGATGTAGGGCAATTTTGGGGTTGCACACAGATAAAAAAAATAGGATCTGGGAGCTTGAACAATAGCCAGTGAATAAGTATAGTAACTGGCAGAACATGTGGAGAAAAAGGAATGGATTCCAGAAATATTTGGGAAGTAGAATCTATAAGAATTATAAACACTATGTAAAAACTGAGGAATTAAGAAGAGCTTGAAAGTTTGCATGGAGTGAAGTACAGCTCTCCGTATGGAGAGGCAGGAAGTCATGGAAGACAGGGCTGGTCTTGCGGGTCAGAAACGACTCCCGGAGGCAGGATGGGGACGGGGTGGTGATCGAGGGCCATCGACACGGCGAGGTTCACCAAAGGTGGGGTCTGTTATCCTGAAAGTGAGAATATTCTAAATTGCTCTGTCTCTGCGCTGTCCATCGTAGGCCGCAGTGTTCTGCCACCCTTGCCCAAGTCCCTCAGCTAACTGAAACTCATTCTTAGGTTTCTGTAGGCAGTGGAGAGTCACCGTGATTATTTTCTTACAAGATTATGAGGTGGTCCATACACCAAGGTGCAGTCATGGCGTGCCCCGAGCGGAACCAGAAGAGTTCCGTGTAACGAACCACTCTGAGTCCTCAAGGCTCGGTTCTGTCCCGTGACTTACACCCGAACTCCCCCTGGCACGCCAGAGGCGCGTGAGTGGCGAGGCCACATGCCCCTGTCCAGACGGCAATGCCTGTATTCAGCACTTGGCATCAGCAGCCTAAGTAACTAAAACTGGGAGCTGTGCTCACACGGAAATCGCAGTGAGGGCTGCCGGGGCCGCAGCCCGCCAGGCTCCTCCCGGCCCCAAAGCGGAAACAGCTGGTGGCGCTGCGCAGCCCGCAGCTCCGCCCCGCCCCGCCCCGCTCCGCCCCGCTCCGCCCCGCCCCGCCCCGCTCCGCCCCGCCCCGCGCTTCTCGCTGTGTTTGCTCCTCCCGAAGCCAAGACGGTCACTCACCGCGTGCAGTGATCTCCCCGAATAGTCACTGCGTCTGCGCTGACCTCAGACTTCCAGCGGGGTCGGTGCGGTGGACACAAAGAACAGAGGCTCGATCACGCGTGTCCATGTCGCGGGAGACAAAGCCAGGGTCCTGGCCTGGCCCGAGTGACCCGGCGACGGCGCAGGGCGCTCCGGACACCCAGCAGCTCACCCGCCCCTCTCGGGAGCGCCAGGGCTGCTTTCCTCCCAGGTGGGATCTCCGCGCAGTCGGAAGTGCTCCGACCTTCAGTCCACCTCGTCATTGTCACCCTTTCCATCCTGCTCCCCTCTTCCGGCCGTCAGGACGTGCAAAGCCCTGCGAGACACTTGCACTCTTACTGTAGAGATGTGTGCTCGAAGATTTTCAAAGATGATTTATTTTCCTAAAGTTTTATGCCCATTGTATTACATCAAAGGCAGTCAGAATTTTTTTTAACCAAGGTTTTTGGTTTATTTTTCATGTTTCTGTGATGAAGAAACATTCACAAAGGAGAAGAAAAGATTGCTTTACTCTGGAAATACATGATTACTACTTACAGTCTGACCTCTATGAAAACGGGCCCTGTAGCGGAGAGCTGGAGATGCCTTTTTCTGACTCTGACTTTCCCAAAGTGGAGAGGACACTACGTCTTAATTTTCCACAGATGAAGAGCAGATAGCGTGAAGCCACACCATGTAACCTGTAGTCAACAGAACACTGACACAATAAGAAACTAACGGGCTCATTTGTGCCGAGAGACACAGTGGCGTCTTATGAGAAAGGATTTTGCATGAGAGCTTTCCGCTTCACTGGCCTTAGGTACTGTCTTTGGACACAGTCCTCCATACTCTAGGGGAAATAAAATGCTACATTTGGAGGCGAAAAAATGTTCTTCCTTAGTATAACACAAATATATCCCTTGTATGTCCACATAAGGTGCAAATCATTTTAAAACTGGAATAGGCGAGGTTGTTGGGAACCGTTTTTCTTAAGCACCATGGAGGGGAGCGGACTGGAGCAAAGCCTTGCCCACTGTCAGGAGCTGCAACACGTATGTGTTCATGCTGCTCGCAGACCCTGACTTTCTTAGTATGTAAATAATGACAACAGAACAATAGCGACCTACTTCTTAAACTGTAGGAATAAATTAGTAACTCTTTATTATTCTTTTGCCAAAGACAAAATAGGCTGCTTTGATATAAACTTTGGGGAGCATACAGGATTATGTGCTTTGCATTTTCTTATATTTCTGATTTTCCTCTAATTTTACTTATTTTCTTGGAAAGTCTTTAAAAAGTGAAAAGGCAGTGTTGTCCTAATATGGAAGGAAAATGAAAATCTTTTCTCTTATTAAAAATTGTGAAAAGCATTTTCTTCTCTGAATTGGCTTTCATTCCACTTTCTGCACAAGTTTTGCAATCCAACATATCATTAGTGTTTATCAGTGCATATTTGAGGGCATTTTTTGCATTTAGCTAAGTTGTATGTTTACTACATGTTTGGCTCATAATTGATTCTTAAACATTATTATTGTACTAAGAAAAGGCTCCGCATAGCTTCCTTGAAAGTTATTTTTTTTCAAACAGCCAGAATGCTAACTACAGAATTTGTATTCTTTTTCTGATCTTAATAATTATTTCATTATATTTCTTACAAAAGAGAGGAGGAAGTACTTTTTATAGCCTTTGCTCCTACTCTTTAAACAAAGAAGAGATTTCCTTTGTATGTATTTTATGTAAACACTTTTCATAAACAATTGTGACTCATCTCCCTTCGAAGACTTGAGCCGCAGAGCAAGGATACACTGCACGCGAGGGAGAGCCCCTGCGATGACCCAGCAGTCTGTGAATGCATTCTCCTGTTCAGTCGCAGCTAACCTACCATGGTCCCTTCTCCTTCTGCTTATTCTTCCCATTTTTGAAAATTCGCTCTTTCCCTGCAACGACATAAAAATTGCACACACTACCGGGTCGGCAGGTGATGAGTTGACATTGCTATACACTCTGCAATGTTTAAATCAAGCTAAACGTATTTACCTTCTCATTTATCATTTTTTTATGGTGAAAATTTTCAAAATATTTCCCTCAGTGTAATGTGTATGCTTTCTGTAATCTCTCATCTGATTTTATTATTTAATGTAATTTATTTATCTTTTATATTTATTTATTTATTTATTTACTTATTTATTTATTTATTTTTGAGACAGGGTCTTGCTTTGTAGTTCAGCCTGGCCCTGAGCTCACTGTGTAGCCCAGGCAAGCCTCGAACTCAGCAATCCTCCTGTCTCTGCCTCCCGAGTGCTGGGATGACAGGTGTGAGCCACCACGCCCGGCTTTTATTTATCTTTTTATAACTTTTAACAAGTTCTCACCATGTAATCAAACCTTACATCAACTCATGATTCTCCTGCCTCCGCTTCCTGAGTGTTGGGGTACAGGGATATGCAAACGTATCTGGACTTGACCTATTTTTAAGAAGTAAATATTAAACATTGTGTGAAGCACTATGTCATATCTCAAAATTATTTTCTTATATAATCCGCACAATATCATGTTTTTAGACTTTTCTCATTCTCTTGATGAATCTAAAATGTTCTTAGTAACTCTTTTAAGATTCAAATTTTTCTTATAAATTCAAAGCTAGAAATAAAATCTCACAAATTTTTGAACATCATCATTTGGTTAAATAACTAGTAATCAATGTAAACTTTGTGATTGGTATAATTAGCACCTGGCCTGATTTTTCAAATGTCACGACCCAGGAGCTCGGCTGAATTTGGCCCTGACCCTGGGGCACTTGTGGTCTGCGGTGCAGGCAACGCCGAGCACGGGGCTCTGACTTCGTAACTGGCAGCTGGTCTCAGGGCCCAGCGAGAGGCCTGGAGGGGTTGGCTGCACCCCAAACTCCTGCACTCAAAGACTCCCCTGGCCCAGGCCTCTGTGGCTTCTTCAGCCCTTCCATGCAGTATTTTATGCATGTCTACGCACAAGTATAGACAGGCAGACTGGCAGCTTAGCATTATTTGACAAAATGTTGGAAAAAGCAGTAAGGCCACGTGTGCAGAAATGATGGGACAAGGGATATTCCAACCTGAATAAGACAGAAATCCTGGCAGATGACGATGAACAGGGACTTTGCAGTCAGGATTTGGGGGCAGATGTCACATGAAGGACATTCTCAAGAAAGTGATGGATTTTAATTAAAAAGATAAAAGGAAGGAAATTTTTCACATGTTGATATTCCTATAGAATTGATTTAATCACCAAACTGTTACTTTATCTGTTGAAAATGACTTGGGAAATTTAATTTGCTATGTTTAATTTGATGTTATGCTGTTTTGCTCAAAATGAATTCTCTTTAAATGTTTGAAATTTTAAAATGCACAAATCACTTTTTAAAATAATTGGAACCAAATATTCAGGTAACGTTTACTTAACAAAAATAGATACAGAGCCAGGCATGGTGGCTCTAGCCTGTGATCCCAGCACTTGGGAGGCAGAGGCAGGAGGATTGCTGAGTTTGAGGCTTGCCTGGGCTACATAGTGAGCTCACGGCCAGCCTGAACTATCAAGTGAGACCCTGTCTCTCTAAAAAAAAAAAAAAAAAAGATACAGAAAGAGTGGGTAAAAGAATGCTCAAAATAAAAGAACAAGCAGAAATGATTTAGTAGGTATGTCAAGATTGGATTTTGCATGTGAAATATTCTAACATGGACCTAGGAAATTTTGGGGTAAACCTTAGAATATTTTGATTTTGGTGCATAGTGACCAATATTTGTGGAATGGATAGATTATTTAAGCAAGCTGGCTTTAAAAATAAAATAATTCTTCAGCATAAAATGAACATGTTTTATTTAAATACAAAACACCTTATCATTGCACAAGTAATAAACACTGAATTGTAAACTAATTACATTAGAATATTTTTAAATATGTGAAATTTTTATTTGTCAATGACCGCTTCAACTCTATTGAAATAATTCCAAAGTATTTTCTGAAGCAAGTTTATTTTTATAAAGTGAAACCATACTTTAAATTTATTATAAGTATTTCACAACTTACTGATCTTTGCTATATAGACTTCGGTATACTATTTCAGTATATATGCATTTTATTTGTAAAACAGTATTTGGTGAAGCACGTAGAAGCAGCAGCGGTCAGGATTCCTGTACTATGACAGCATGAACAGCATCGTCCCCCCAAGGCAGTGTTGGTTGCTTTCATAGCCCACATGCAGGTAATGCAGAGCCAACAGCCATATCACATTCCAGTTTGGGGGGTTAAAGAAAAAAAATATGTATGTCCAAAATTAACATAGTCCATCACTGTGTCCCCATGTTTTATCTACAGCAGTGGAAAACTCATATCCTCCAGTACAGTGATTAATTTAAAACTAATTGAAGTGACATCCTCCATATTTAATTTGTTGATTTGGAAAATGATGATTTTGAGTTATTATGCATAGCTTTATCCGGAACTATTCTAGCTGAGATTGCTATATTAGGATATTTATCTTCCAGATAAAGTATTTTATATAGCAAAAGCGTTTGAAGAACAAACTTATTTACACATATTTTAGCACTGTAAAGTACTGAAAAGTAAACACAAATATGATTTTGCTCCCAGTATCAGCCATGTTTCTCTCCAGTGAGCAGAAACCATCTCCAGGGCTCTTATTCTGATGTGTGCACTGGATTTCCTGCAGCACTTATTACAGAAAGTATGTCCTTAAAATTACCCTTCACCGGGACAAGGTGCCTCCGCTGCGGGTTCCTTCTCACAGCCGGAGTCCTGATTCATCTCCTAGGCACCGACGCGTCGCCGATGACGAGCCCTCGGGCATCTTGCAACACCTGTTTTTCACTCTTACCAGGACGGCAGTCCCCATGGAAAGGCTGAGTGGGGACTTTCACAACATCTGATTTTCCCTGGTCGTAACAGACTGAGCTGGGAGCGCACACCGGCCCCGTAACACCCATCCGTGAGTCATCTGAGGGTCATTAGTTACTCTCCCAAGATTTTCCAGCAAGTGGGGCGTGTCTGTGGGGTCGGATGGCGGTGAGGAGTCTGACAAGGGTACAACCGGGGCCCCTAATTTGTGGGGACGACAATCTGACCAAAGTAGGGGAACGAACTGTGGAGGAGTGAACAGCGTTGAGAGGCAGGGGATATTAGAAACGAAAACCTCACAGCCCAAGGAGGGAGAAGACAGGCCCCCACAGCTCCTGCCCAACACAGGCCTGTACTCCCCTCGCCTTGCCTCTGAGGTGGCAGGTTTTAAAGCTTCCTGTTTTGTGCCTTTGCGCATTTGCTCTGTGTAGGTTCGACTTTTTGTGCAGACAGAGCTTTGACACGTGGGGTCGGTGCAGAACTGCGGGCAGTAAACGCCACAGGAGATGCGGACTCGCCCCACACCCTGTGCCCACCTGTGAGCGGCAGCCAGGTTTGTGGGGAAAGAGCATCTCTGGAAAGATCTCGAAGGGGCAGCCGCACTCGCTGATCGCAGTGCAACTAACTCATTCGACTAGTGAGACATTATGGACCCAGTTTTAGAACCGAGAGGATGTAAAGTTCCTTTAGACTGCGTCACCCAAGAAGAAAACACTCATCTGCGTACAGTCAAGGTCTCTTTCCTTCAAGTGCTTCCTTTCTTTTGATTTCCAGGTCTTTTCCATCTAGTTTGTCTTTGCACAAGAGCCAAATCCCCAGCACGGACTGGCCAGGGCTCCCACCGTGTCACGCACCCACAGGCCTCTGCAGGCAGGGGTTCAAGTAAGACGTCCAGCAGGTCGGGAAACAGGCAGGCTGAGGGCCAGAGTCCTTTCACCTTCACTGTCAGTACAGTAGGTGCCTGTGTACCCCTGAAGAGCCTGGCTGAGCTGTCCGGAAAGGACAACGCAAGTTCACCCTCCCAGGGCGTAAAAACGAGGGAGTCCAGGCTGGCGACAAGGGCGTGCACTGCGGAAACCTGACTCGAGGTGCCCGTGAGATCGGGAAAGAAGCAGCTCCTCTCCTGGCGGAGGGGACATTTCTGGTCACGCTCAGATCAAGACTGATGAGAACCAAGGAGGAGCGGAAGCCCCACTCGGCAGGCGCGGCTGAGCGAAGCCTGCTGGGAGACAGGTGCGGAGAGACCTTGTCCCCTCCACAGCCGAGGGACGGGTGAGGAGGCAGGTTTGGAGACGCGACCTGATGCCCACGAGCGTGGAAAGGCGAGGCCATGTCGTGTGGCCCCAGGATCCCCGTGGGCTGGAGGCTCTGGACCGGACTGTGTACCTTCCTGTCTCCTCACGGGGCCACCTGGTCTCAGGTCAGTGTCTCCACGTTCTCTGAAGCTCTTAGGTGATGTTTTCTCTTGTCAGACAGCAGTTGTCTTATTTCTCAGTGGAAAGTGATCATTCCTACCGCTTAGTGGCTGGCCATACCTGAGTCCCCAGGGTCCCCGTCAGTCCCTGGAAATGAGTCGTGACCTTCAGCCTTCAACCAATTCTCCCTACATCCTGGGGAACACGCAGTCCCCTCTGTGGACAGAAGCGAAGAGAGGAAAGAAATCATTCGACCACTTCCCCAGTGCAGGCCGAAATTCCACTTCCCAAGGTTATCTATCAGGCAAATACTCTATCAAAAACTCATGGTGCTCCTCTTTCACAAGTAGATTTAGAAACTACTGAATGTCTAGGATGTAACAGATGTTTACTATATAATTTGCTAAACTGCTATTTCAGAGATTAGTGACAAACATATGTGTTAATATTATTCAAAGTTCTCCAGTAAATCAGAACCAATGCATGTTTGTCTGTGCATGTGCATGTGTGTGTGTGCCTGTGTGTGCCTGTGTGTGGGTGTGTGTGTGTGTGTGTGTAATACAAGAAACAGATTTTCTCCTAAGTTCTGGAGCCCTTTCCTGTTTTTGCAAGAACACCAGTACTAGTGGATACAAGCATCACTCTTTGTGACCTCACATAACTTTAATTGCATTTTAAGAAACTCATCTCCAAATAGTCCACAAAATATCAGTTGACTTAGACTTTATTTTTTCTTTGTATACAATAAATAATAAATAACTGATCAGGCTGGGGATTGAGCTCAGTGCTTCTGGTGCCTGTCTTGCAAGTGCAAGTTCCCAAGTTTGATCTCGGTATCCAAAAAAAGAAAAACAAGTTGACCCGTTTAGTTTATTTGTATACTTAGTACTTTATTTTTAAAAACATTAAAATTCAGATGTATCCAAGAAATGTAACATAATTTTCACTGACCATAGCTGGTATTTGATAAAGATACTGACTTATTAGTCAGTATCTTGATAAAGATAATGACTTATTAGTACATCTAAATGCCTTCAATTAAAGTTAGATAAAATTCAAAGCTCAATTGTGCATTCTCAATAACTATAACTCAAATGCTTGATAGTCCACTAAAGAATTTGCCACTAAAGAATAGTATATTAGACAGCACTGACATGGAAAATTTTCTTCAAAATGGAAAATTGCATGAAAAGATGCCAGAATAGTTGCAATTAGTATTACAATATAGAGAGAGACTTGAGGTTCACATTGGCCCTCCCCTTAGCCTTGCAGATAAATCTTTATTAGGCCACAGCCACATACGCTTGATTACATTTTGTTTCCAACGGTTCTCCCATTATAGTGGTAAAGTTGAATAGATCCAAGAGAGATTTTACAGCATGTAGAACCTAAACATTTGGTGGTCAGCTCTTCACAGAAACAATTTGCGTTTCTTCCTGGCTTAAGTGTAACTTACCTATGAAGGTGTGTAAATTTGCTTCCTCTGGATTGGTCAGTTTTGCCCTTGGTGAGTACAATATCGGACACACACAGCTTACAGGAGGAGGCTCGCGTGATTTGGACTGTGCTTGTCATGGTAGGCTGGCTGCAAGGCAGAAGCGGGAGGGCGAGGAAGAGCTGCCCTGCTCTGGGAGCCGGGACGCAGGGAGGAAGAGGAGGAGCTGGACACTCCTCGGCCATGCGCCCCGGCCCACCTCCTGCCAGGCCCCGTCTCCTGACAGCAAGTTCCTCTGTGAACCATCAGAAGATGGATCTGCGGATGAGTAGAGTCCCCACCTTCTAATCACCTTCCAGACACGTGAGACCTAACAGTAGGGTTTTCTTCGTGTCCTCTCCCTCTTCCTTTCCTCTGTTGAATTATTTCAATCAGATATTTTACAGGAATTGCTAAACTTGGGTGAAAAACTTCAGAAAAGATTTTGTGACTTAATAATAGAGAAAAATTTTGACGTAGATTGCTGAATGCTTTCATAACATTTTAGCCACCATGACATTATGGTATAAATACAGTAGTGTTTTTAATAAAAGCCAGGGAGAATATCATTTTTGTGACATGTGGAATGGGATGTGGAACGGAAGTAATCTTTCTATTTTATGATCCTGAATAAAGAGGAATGTCCTCCGGGCATAGAACCCAATATATCTCTTTAGCTTTCTACTCTGCAAGAAAAAGTTCATCTTCCCACTATTGCTGCATGCTATATTTCTCTCCAGATTGATTCACTTTTCGGAAGAAAAAAAAAAAAAAAAAACCTCACCAAAGTAGCTGTGAAGGTAGAACAAAAATTTTTCCAATTTCCTTATTTCATTCTCATGCAAAAGCTATGCAAATCCTTCCCTGACCTTTCTATGTACCCACATGAGAAGGGAGGGAAGCATTTTCTTTGACTGATCACATATGGGATGATAATATCTGCATAAAATGCATACTATTTGCAAAGCATGTCCCCTGCTACTTTAAGTCTAATTGAAGTTAAAATGTAAGTTCAGCTTTAGCCTTGAGCTACACAGAAGCTGAAAATAAAAATCTTCCTTTGTTTATTAGGAGTCATATTGGGCTCAGAAGAAAATCTACTGAAGTTTTCCCACATGTATCAAAGCAAGAAGTTCCTTCGCCTGTGTGTAGACCCAGTGATTCACCTAATATTTTTACTGAGCGGCTACTGGGCATCATTTCATTCATTTCTCATGATGTTTAAGAAATAACTGAGCCATCACACTGTCAGCTGCTGCTCCCCTGTCCCACAGCAGCTGTCGCGGACGCTTCGCGGGACGTGGTGCCGCGGTGTCCCGGCCCTGCTCCTTGTGTGACCCCAGGTGACCTGGCTTCCCGTCTCTTGGATCGCACGTCTGTGAGACAAAGCGCTCATCGGCCATTAGATCGCTCGAGCATGAAGTGAATTCAGTATCTGCCCCTTCTCTGAACAGCCGCCCCTAGCTTCTTTAAATGTTCGTGAGCACCGTGATACTGACGGCGGAAAGGCGCACACGCAGGCACCCACTGGGTGTCCCGGGGCCCGACGGCCGTCCCGGCCACTGCGGTTCTCTGAGCCTCCGTTTCCCTCTCTCGGATGAGCACGGTGACCTCAGGAAGGCGAGCAGAGGTCGGGGACAAAGCGCAGGGCTCCCGGCCTGTGAGGAAGGGCGAGCGGGTGGTAGTCAGTGTGGCACGGTTCTGTGGCTGCGGACACTCCGCACCGGCGGGCCCGGAGCCCCGTTCTCGGAGCGGCCGTCCAAGGCCCCGGCGGCTCGGCTCCGGCCAGGGCCGCTCAGCTGCCGGCCCGCCGCTCTGCCCCTGTCCCGCTGAGCCTGTGCGTGTCGCTCCGTCCCGCGAGCGTCCCCCTGCTGCTCGTGTACAGCCGCGTGCGCCCCGCGTGTTCTGCTCTGCCGGGAAGCAAGGACCTCGGTGCTTTCTCCCTGAGCCCTAAGTCAACGCCCTGACCGGTGAACGCTAACCCGGAGTCAGTGAAAGCGCCAGCTTCCTGCAAATTTCAAATCCTGCCGCGAAGGGCAAAGCATCTAACGCAGGGCGCAGAGTGACTCCGGCTCGGATGCTCTCCTTACGTGGAGACGTCTGAGACCGCGCTCGGGCGCAGCGAGTCCGCAGACCCGAGGGCGTGTTACTCAGCGCCGGCTCCGCTCTGTCCCTCCTGGGTGGTCGCTCCCGCCACGCTCTATCTCAGGGACTTCAAGGAGGCTAC
>PVIC010022564.1:0-27544 GCA_004025085.1 Thryonomys swinderianus | reverse complement strand
TTTTTTTTTTTTTTTTTTTTTTTTTTTGCGACAGGGTCTTGCTTTGTAATTAAGGCTGGTGCTGAGCTCACTATGTAGCCCAGGCAAGCCTCAAATTCAGCAGTCCTCCTGCCTCTGCCTCCCGAGTGCTGGGATGACAGGCGTGAGCCACCACGTCCAGCATTGCAATATGTGGTACCATGGATCGAACGTGGGCCTTGTGCTTGCCAGGCAGATGCTGGAACCACTGAGCTAAATTGCCAGCCCGATGGACGAGTTCTTTATTCATATGTAGTTTGAAATATTTTATTTCTGTGTTATCTTCATTTTTTGATTTAGTGCATTTGATGCACAAAAGTTTTTATTTTGATGACTTCCAATTTATTTTTCCTGTGTGTCTCTTGTGCTTTTGGTGATGTGTCTAAGAAGCAGAAGATTTTAAAGCTATCTTCTAAATGTTGATTGTTTTAGACATGTGTGGGTTTTTGATCCATTTTGAATCAATTTCTATAGATGGTATGAAGTTGGTAGCCAACTTTATTCTTTTGCATGTAAATATCCACTTGTCCCAGCAACATTTGTTAAAAAGACTGTAGTTTTCCCCATTGAATTGTCTTGGGCTTCTTTTTAAAAATCAATTAATTGTAGATGTATGGATTTATTTATGAACTCTGTTTCATTGATCCAAATGTCTGTTCCTTGTGCTAGTACCACTTTGTAACAAATTATGAAATTGGGAAGTGTGAGTCTTCCAATTTTCTTTTTCAAGATTGTTTTAGCTATCCTAGGGCCTTTGCATTGCCATATGATTTTCAAGTCTACTGCCACCTGTTTTTATAAATAAAGTTTTATTGGAACACAGCCACACTCATTCATTTATGTATTGTCTGTCTGCGTTACTGATTCAACAGCAGAACTGAATGATTCAGACAGAGACCATATGGTGTGCAAAGCCTAAAATATCTCCTACTCGGCCCTTTACCGAAAGAGTTGTCAACTTTAGGTGATGGCGTAAACTCATGCTTTGAAGCACCAGAGGGCCAAAGTAGGAGGCAAGCTCTAATTTACTCATAATTGGGGCAAATATTGAGTACTTATTGTATGCCAGGAATGTTCTGGATACTGAGAGGTAAATATAGCAACAAATGTGTCCAACATAGTTCTTGGTCTTTTAAAATTTCTTGCCATGGCCTGTAACATTCCTTAGATTCTGGCTTTGTCCACATCCTTGAGCCTATCTTGTTCATCTTAGTCTGGTTCCTTCATGATTTCGCTCTGGCCACGTTGCCTTCATTCTGCTTCTACAACATACCTAGCCTATTCCTACGTTTATCCTTGTTCTCCCCTCTCCTTGGGGTGCTTTTCCTTCAGATCTTTGTGTAATTTGTTTCTTCTCCTTGAATGTCACTGATCAAAAAGCCTTTCTGTGACCACTGGAAAACATCTAAAGTATGTCCTATATCATGATTGATTGATTGATTGATGTGGCACTGGTGATCAGATGCAGGGGTATACTTACCACTGAGCCGTATCACCAGCCCTTTTATCTTTTATTTTGAGACAGGACCTTAATAACGTTGCCTGGGCAGGACTTGAACTTGTGACCCTCATGCCTCAGCTTCCTAAAGTGCTGGGGTTTCAGGCACCGGCTCCTATGCCCAGCCCATTCATCATAGCACTAATCACAGCCTAAACTCATATAGTTGACTCGTGTTTTTTTCCTTCCTCATTCCACTCAAGTTCTCTCTTATCATAATGGCCTTTGTATCTATAAGAATGCCTGGCATAAGGCTGGAGACTATCACAGTGGTAGAACACTTTTCTCCACAGGCCCCTGGATTCACTCCCCAGTACTGCTAAAAGATAAAAAATAAAAATAATGCTTAGTGTAGACTAGGTATTCAAATAACTCTTTAAAGATTGAACAAGTAAACAGATTTTTTGGAGTCAACTGCAAGTGGGTAGGCTCAGTGTAAGGAAAAACTTCCTAGTGTGATTTATAGTTGTCACCTTGCTTTATGTCTAGATGTCCCCAAAACCTCATGTGAACATAGGATGGACTGAAACTAGCAACTGCGAGCTAAATAAATCCTTTCTCTTCTAACTTTGGATGTCAGGTATTTTATCTCAGCAATAAGAATGAAGTAATGAAGACACTGTCCTATGAGTACATAGATTTTTAGCTAACGCCTGCAGAAGTTGAGATTTGAGAACAACTACAATCATTGTGGAAGCATTAATGCGTTTTTCAGATTGAACCTTAGAGCCTGAGGTCTTGAGTCACAATCCTGCATCCTGTCTCTGTTAACTGTGCCATGTTCAGCAGACTGCTAACCTCTCTTAGCAATGTCTTTCTTATTCCTGAAGTAAGGCATTTAATGTAGAGCGGTGTATTAGTTTCCTATTGCTGCCATAATAAATTATCACAAACTTAGTGGCTTACAACAACATAAATTATTGTGCTGTAGTTCTGTGGATCAGAAGTTTGACACAGGCCTCACCAGCTAAAATCAAGATATTGGCACTTATGGCTGGAGAATACAATCCATCTTCTTGCTATTGCTAGCTTCTAGAGGCTGCCACATCTCGATTGCAAAGCCAGCAACAGTGGCCCAGTCCCTCTCACATCTCCATCTCTAGTTGTCTGCAGGCAACAGAGGTTCTCTACTTTTAAATATTCAATTGATTAAATTGGGCCCACTTAGATAATCCAGGATAATCTCTCCATCTCAAGGACCTTAACCTTAATCATGTCCGCAAAGCCCTTTTGTCACCTAGAATTAATATATTCAGAGGTTTTGAAGAATTAGGACATGGACATCTGTAGGGGCCCATTATTTTGCCTACCACATGTGCTGAGTTTAGCTGTGCCCAGTTCTTTGTAAGGCTTCACTAGACAGCAGTCATTCAAGGCCCTCGATTCTCTGGGAGATTCCAGGGTGAAGCTGTGACCCGCCCCCAGGCACAATTAATTCACAGCCTGGTGGGAAAATGAGAAGACTAAGAACAGAAATGACCGTGACTCAGAAAGAGTGACTAGTGTGGGGTTTCAGCGAAGTGCTGGGGGAAGGCAAGGAGCCTCAAGTCAGCAAGCAGTTTGCCAGATTTGAACAATGCGAGTCAGTCATATATGCAAGTAGAGAACTGGGAAGAAATGACTTTCCACCGAAGGGTCCACCAGGAAAAGGGCCAAGAGGGGAGGACAAGGCAGAGGAGCCACGTTCTCTGACTTGGGATGTGGAAGATGAGCCTTGTCCATATCTCTTAATTCTTCTCACTTGTCCCACTGGCTTTTTTGATCACTTGGTCAATAGACACCTGCCAAGCACTGTGTTTGGCCTTGGGGACGTGGTAAATATAATCCACAAAGCCAGCTCTCTCAGGGCTTAGTCTAGGGGAAGAAGATAAGAACATGGACAGAGCCATACTGCAAAATCCAGTAGGAGCCTGAGGAAGGGTCCCCCCCACCCCAGTTCACTGGAGGAAAGGCATTTTGAAGGAAGCACCTATGAACTGAGACCTGAAGAATGGATTGGAATTATTGTTAGGATGCTTTGGGCCATAGGTAAACACTGTGACTCACATTGCCTTAAACAGTATTGAACTGATCAGTTCACCTGACTGGAAGGGCAAGAGCAGACAGATGTCAGGGTTGGTTAGTCTGGTCATTCTGGCTCCATTTTTCTCTTAATTCCTCTGGCTAAGCTGCTAGTCGACTTTACCCCCAGGCTAACTTCTTCAGGATGGTAAAATGTGTGCAGCAATTCCAAGTTTCACTCAGCATCCTCAGCACTAGAGGAAAAGGAAGCGCTTCTCCCAAAGACTCTTTGAGAAAGAATGAGAAAGCTTTTCCAGAGCTCACAGCACCTCTCCCATTGGCATTTGACTGAGGTTATAGGTTCACTTCAGAGTCAATTTCTGTGGCCAAATGAATGCCACACTTCTTGGTTTAGGCTTAAATTCCTAAACTCATCACTGACCAGGACAATGGCTCTGTGCTTCCTAAAACACATGGTTTTATTTGGGGCAGGGAAGTATAATTAAATGTATAGCAAAGTGCTGTTAGAATAAGGAAAGGTGAGGAACAGAAAGAAGAGTGTGTTGAAGTGCCTAGAGACTCATTCTCTTACCACGGAGAGTTTATTCATGAATTCTGTGTTCTCACAGCTGTAGCCTTGCTGTGATTTCTCTGCATGCTCCAGCTTCAGTGTCTGCTATTAACTACCTCGGACTCTGTGTTTCTCAATTCACATCCCCAAGATCAAGACTGTAGCCCATGCTCTTAGCATGAAGTAAACTTCCAAAGACCAGGGGCATTATTTTATATACTGGCATACCCCAGCACCTAAACTGTACCTGCCGTGTAGTAAGTACTTGATAAACATGCACTGAAGTATTGAAAGATTATCCTTCTGTTAGACCAGATGGTCCCCTGACCAAATTCTCTGTAATAAAGGCTGTCTCCTGAGAAGACTGTTGAGATATCTCTGTTAGTAATAAAAGAGAAGTTTTGGAGTTTTTTTTTGTTTTTGTTTTTACCTCATCTGTATTACTTAACTGCCATCTGAATTTCAGTTAACTTCTTTGAAAAATGGGATCGATGAAATGTGGGCTTTGTAGCTCAGAGGTGCGTAGTGACGAATGAAATTGTGAGTGTGAAAGCATTTTGTATATTGTAAGATGCCAACCAGTTTAGTCAGTTCTGGCCATTAACATGTCTCTGGAACACAATGAAGACAGGCCAGTTCCTATGCTCTGTTCTCCTCAGTGTTGACTTCCCTGGGTGAACCTCTAACTAGCTGTCTTCTTGTCCCTTTGCATTTGTTTTCCCAGGGTCATTCAGGATGTGTCAACTGCCTGGAGTGGAATGAGAAAGGAGAGTAAGTATGAGCCAGAGGCCGATGGGGAGGAGGGTGCAGGGCCGCAGAGGAGAGGATCTCTTCCTCTCAGGTGACCTCAGGAAGAGAGTGATTCAAGGGAGAAAGACCTCCTTACCCGTCTTAAGCTTAGCCCGTGATCATCATCACATGGTTAAATCATTAATCCCAGGTAGATGCAAATTTGAATGACCATACAAACTCTGGGGTTTTTTGGTTTTGTCTTTGTTTAATTTTGCCGATACCAGGGACTGAACTCAGGACCTTGCACTTGCTGGGAAAGTGTGGCGCCACTGAGTTACATCCCTGGTCCAAACTCTTTTTTTTTTTCTTTTTGAGACAGGGTCTCGCTTTGTAGTTCAGGCTGGCCCTGAGCTCACTATGTAGTCCAGGCAAGCCTCGAACTCAGCAATCCTCCTGCCTCTGCCTCCCAAGTGCTGGGATTACAGGCATGAGCCACCCAAACTCTTGTCTTATAAAAAACTAGTATGTTTAGGCATAATGAGAAATTCCTAGGACAAAATAGAAGAGAAACTACTAATATTTATAAAACAACTTTAAATTCTATGACATTTACTATTCTTTAAGTTCTGTGTGGCCCAGCCCCTTTAGGAATGTAAGAATGGGGAAGGGACCTGGGAACGTGAGAAGAGGTCAGAACCTCTCGCTCTGCTTGTAGTTTGCTGGCCTCTGGTTCCGATGACCAGCACACAATCGTGTGGGACCCGCTGCACCACAAGAAGCTGCTCTCCATGCACACGGGACACACTGCAAATATCTTCTCTGTCAAGGTGAGTGTGGAAGCCATGCCAAGTGAAAGGGACGTTGGGCCGTGGGCATGGTCACGTTGACATGTGTGTACCCCGTGGAGTCACACACACCCTGTGATCTGAGTATCTTCTGTAGAGGCTTAAAACCCCATCTCTTCTCCATGCTTTTCCTCTTTTTTTGTTTATTTTGGTACCGGGATGGAACTCCGGCACAGCGCCACTGAGCTAAATCCTTACCCCTCTTCCTCCTCTCTTAGAGCCAAGGAGTCACCTCAAGATGGATTTATATTTGTGTGAGAGGTGATGACGGGAGAGTGGTTCTGAGCAGGAATTTAGGGATCAGACAGACCTTGGACTGACTTCCTTTTCTGCCTTGTGGAAGTTGTGCGAACTAAGGAAACCACCTGACCTCTCTGAGCCTGTTTTCTCCTTTTTTCTTTTTTTAACTTCTTTTTATGCCACTAGGCATTAAACCCAGGGCCTTTGCACTGTCCAGCCCCTTTTAATTTTGCCAGTGTCTCACTAAGTTGCTCAGTAGCCTGGGCTGGGCTCAAGCTTGTGATGTTTTTGCTCAGCTTCCCAGAGTGCTTGATTATAGGCGTGTGCACTAGACCCAGCCTGAATGTTTTTTAGTCTTTACTTTTTTATTAGTACATGTTTATAATACATGATTATATTCCTCATGGGATGTAGGTACATATATATGATTCATCTTAATTATTTTTCACCCTTCCTTTCCTCTCCCCTCCTCTATCTTTTGGTCCCCTTCCCTTTTGCAAAAGATCTGTCTTCCTTTTTTATATTACTGGTCTTTCATATTTTAGATTTCTCATATAAAAGAAATCATGCAGTATTTAAACTGATTTTTAAAAGCATCTAGGTCCTCTCAAGTTATTCTCTCTTTTTATAAGAAATGAATCTTTTGATTTGTTGGTGCAGGGGAGCTTAGCTGAGAAGAGGCAGGAAGGAGACTCAGAGGCCATTGAAGGCCTGTTACGCAAAAGTGACATGATACTTGTCCTTTTGGATTACAGTGAACAAACTTAGGAGAAAGGCTGTGATCCCACAGAAGCACATGTGGTCCCGGAGCAGGGAGAACTGTCTGATATGTAGGGCTGCCTGAAAAAGGTACAACAACCTTCTGAAAATAAGTAAATCTCGCAGCTCTGAGATTGTCTGTTCATTGGGTACTTTGTCTGCTAGGTTTACGGCCGGAGGCAGTGACCTGTGAGGAAGGGCCTTTCCAGCACTGAAAGTCTCTAATGGAGATGTATGAGGATAAGGCTGGCCACTGGAAAGAAAGCCTCACTAATCTAAGAAATATTTTCCTGATTACTACCAAGAGAAACGACAAAGTACCTGAACCATAAAGTAGATTAGAACTCAAAACCTCCTTCTTTCCCTGAACCCTGCCTCTTTCCCAAGTTCTGATTCACACCTGTTGCAAGGGCCCATTCTAGGTAAATTTCTGTGATTTTTAAGACAAAATTATGACATTTCACCTCTCACCTGGCCAGTAGAGACTGCTGCTCCTGTAAGGTGTTAGGGCCAGTTTGGAAGCTGAGAATTAGACAGCGAAGGGAACCTGAGACATCTATTTGGCATCCTAGAACACAAAATGTTAAGTTAGGAGGTCAGAAATCAACAACAGTCTGGAAGCTCCCTCAGGGTAAGATCTTGACCCAGGCGCTTAAACCCAGAACATCAGCCTCTTCTGTGAGAGAGAGAGGGAGAGGGAGAGGAGAGGGAAGGAGGGAGGAAGGAAGGGGAAAGGTTCTGCTCTTTAGTCAAAACGCTAGACATAAATTGCAGTAGTTCACCCATGCGCTCCCCCTGGTGGCAACAGTGTGTAACAGGTATGGCTGCAGCCACAGGCCCTCGTAGAGGTCTCACTTTGGTGGGGGGGACCGGGGATCGAATTTGGACCCTTGTGCATCCAAGGTTGGCACGATACCACATGAGCTAAATCCCCAGCCCGGGGACTCACCCTTTTTATTTCTACTGACCCACCTTTTTTATTTCTACTAAGCCCAGACAGGAAACTGCTGTTTCCAGACAGGATTAAAGACAACTGATTGTCCCTAAACATGATAGAATTCTATTTCCTTTGTCTTACTGATCCAGTGAAGAACCATATATGGAAAAAGAGAATTGTTCTGTGAACATTTGAAGTCAAGTGGGTCTCGTTTGTTTAAATGCACAGTGACGTCCCACTTGGCAACACCACTACTCAGCCCTGGTAGGAGTTGAGAGAAACTTTTTAGTTAAAAAGAAAAACAAGACATTTTCATTTTTTAAATTTAAGATAAGAGAAAAACCCAACTAACACCACCTCCAATACTTTCTTCTCAAAATTAGGTGCTAGAAGCCAGGCATGGTGCTGCATGTCTGTAATCTTAGCACACGGGAGGCTAAGGCAGGAGGATCATGAGTTTGAGGCCAGCCTGAGCTACATAGCCCAAAGCTGTGTCAAAGAAAAATAAAAGTTAGGTGGTAGAATTAATACTTTGTAAAAAATTATTGTTCAAAGTAGTGTTGTGACTGTTGTTTGTGCTGGATAGTGTCTGGAGGACTGAGTTCTTGACTTATCAGGATATTGGCCTCCCATTCTTTTAAAATGCAGAGATGTGGGTCTCTTGAGGCTCAGCTGTTCCCGAACCCCAACATTTGAGCTGCGTCAACTCTGCTAGCATAAGGAGCACTGTCTGTATTTCTGCTCAGGTCTCTTTCTTTTTTGGATTATTCCTTAGAAGTGAAAGTTTTGGGCCAGAAGGTAGGAGTAGTTTTTATTTTTGTTACCTATTTCCAGAAGCAATTTGAAACACCTACTCCTCTATAATTCCTTTTTTATTGTAGAATTAATTAATTTATTACTTAATCCCTAGGTTATTAAATAGTCATGGGCTGAAAGGTGTGGTTCAGTGGTAGAGCACATGGTTAGTATCCACAAGCCCCTGGGTTTGCTCCCCTGAACCCCAAAATGAATACATTGTCATTATGAGGTGGCGTGACCCCAAGAGTCCAAATTTGGTTTACCCTGCTGCTGGTTAGTGTGGAACCTTAATTTTTTTTTTTTTTCTGAGACAGGGTCTCACTTTGTAGTTCAGGCTGGCCCTGAGCTCACCATGTAGCCCCGGCAAGCCTCGAACTCAGCAATCCTCCTGTCTCTGCCACCCGAGTGCTGGGATTACAGGTGTGATCCACCAATGCCTGGTGGAAACCTTAATTTTTTAATTTTTGGGGCAGCACTGGGGATTGAATCCAGGACCATCAAGCATACTAACTACATGTTCTACCACCAAGCTACACTTCCAGGATCCAAACCTCAACTTTTAATGAGGTTGTCTTAAGTTTCAGTAAGATAATGTAGTTTCCTCATGTGTACTACATGCTAAATTTTTAGTAAATGGTAACAGTTATGATTACCATCTACTCAGCTTTTTCTTGAGAATTAAAGGAGAGGGGTTCCAGGTATGTAGCTTCATTTTGACCTTTAGACCTACAGGGTACTACTTTTCCAAAGTTTTTTGCTGCATTGTCTCGATGGGCTCATTTTCCATCTTTCTGATGTGGAGAGGGCAGTGGGGTGCTGACATTCAGGCTCCTTTTCTGCACCGATGATCTCGACCCTCATCACCGGTCAGTGCTGTCTTCATTCTGTCCTGAGCAGTTCCTGCCTCACGCTGGAGACCGCATCCTGATCACAGGAGCGGCCGACTCCAAGGTGCACGTTCACGACCTAACAGTCAAGGAGACCATCCACATGTTTGGAGACCACACAAACCGAGTGAAGCGCATTGCCACAGCGCCCATGTGGCCCAACACGTTCTGGAGCGCTGCTGAGGACGGGCTCATCCGGTGAGTCTCTGGGTTGGAGGGACCTTAGCCTCCCTTGCCCCCAGTGCGCGGTAACTCTCCAGCCCATCTGCCCATAGTTCTTCCTCTCGTGAGCCTGGCTCCTCCCACCAGTAGATTTCCAGCCTCACTGGTCTGCCCAGGGCAGTTGTCTGCACAAACCCAGCTGGAAATACTGCTTACCCGAGCCTCACTCCTCTCTCTCCCATGCCCTGGACTGCCTCCAGGCCCGTGGCTCTTCTCTCATCACCGGATGCTCAGGCCTCTGTTGTTGCTTGGTGTTCACACTCACTATTTCCTCTAGCTGGGATCCTCTGTCCCCGGCTCTTTCCACATCTGACCATCACTAGTGGTATCAGCTTGAGTATCTGACCGACCTGTTTAAAGTAGATAGATACTATTCTGACCTACTAACTTAATTGCATCCTCTAACTCTAATCACCATCTGTAGTTGTTTTATTTTTACTTGTGGATTTACCTCTGTGTGTGTATCTGCACTGAGTCATAAGCTCTATGAAAGTAACTCCGAGTCTTTTTTTTTTTTTTGGCAGTAGCAGGGATTGAACTCACAACCTTGAGTTTGCAAGGCAGGTGGCAATGCCACTGAGCTGAATCCCTGGCCGTGACACATTTTTCTTGAACAGTTGATCAGTGAGCAGATCCCTGGGATGGGAAGAGCCAGCCAGACATAGGAAAGTAGACTGTTCCCATTTCCATTGCCCTGTATCACTGTATGTTTCTTTCTCCTTCCCTTCATCTTAAAATGGTGGTGTTGCATGCTCCCCCACACACACGCGTGTGCATGTATGCACACACACACCCAGGGAGCGAATTTAGGGCCTCAAGCACAGTAAGCAAGCATTCTACCACCGAGCCATAGAACTAGTGGCGTCCCACACTCACTGCTTTTTCTCTCTTCTGGACACAGGTTTTCATTATGTCAGCGAGGCTATTCTTGAATTTTTGGGTTTGAGCAGTTGTCCCTTCTTATCCTCAGCTGCCTGAGAAATCAGGACTACAGGCGTGCTCCACTCTACCTGGCTTTACTTCTTTCTTCAGCTGCAACCTTAGAATTTTTCATTTCCTCATCCTGCTTTAATCTGCCTCCTGGAGTAGGCCTTTGTGCTGTCTCCCTAGTACAGACAAGTGTCTTAAGTTACACAAACTATAAAATAGTAATTCTATGTGTGCCACTGAGGTCAGACAGAATCGGGATCAAATCCTAGCTCTTTCTCTTAGTATTTGACTGGATAAGGTCACTTGACCCCTGAACTTTAGTTTACTCACCTGTAAAATGGGATAATCACATAATATCTCCTTTGTCAATCTGAGTGTTAAAATTGAAAGAGAGGGATGGGGATTTAGTGGTTCTGGCACCTGCCTCATAAGCACCAGGCCCGGAATTCAACTCCCGGTACCCCCAAAAAATATTGAAAAGGAACATATAAAACCTTAGCATGGTCCATAGAAGACAGAAAGCACTGGTGTTCAGTTCACTATGCTGTACTTGTTGACCTTGACTGACGAGGCTGTGGCAGGGCCTGGAGGTAGGAACTGAGTGTCCAGGACACTGGTAGGACCCTAAGGACTTAGGCATAGCCACTGTCAGGGAGGATGTCCTCAAAGCAGGGGAACATAAACTGGGTGAAAGCAGATGGGATGTGTATGGGCAAGGAAAAACAGTGGGCTCCCAGCATGAATAGCATTTGGGAAGCAGGAATAAAAGTGACATGTATAGGATAAAAGAATTCTGGTGAAATCGGGTTTTAAAGACCAGATTGTAGAATTGGTAAAAGTAAACTCAAAATGAACTGTACTAAAAGTGTTGAGGAATTTGTGAATTTGGGGACAGAAGAAGGAAGTAAAACTATTTTAGGATGAGCATCTGGCAAAGACGGGTTAGAAAGACAAGGCGAACCATGAAGAAGGTGAGAAGTGGTGAGCATGTAGGCGACATCCCTTCCCACCCTCCAGGTACCTATGATTGGCGGTAGAAAGGTGTCCAGGCTGGAGCAGAGAGCTCAGTGCTGCTCTTGGCTGTCTTGGCTTCCGTCACCTTTGCTGTGGGGCTGGGTCTGTGCGGCTGACCTGGGCCCTTCATATTTCTAGATAGCTCTTAGATGTTCTTCAGAGTCTCTTTTCTGTTGCCTCATACTTCTTTTGTCTCATAAAAGCAATTAGGTTAGGAAGGAACACAGGAAAGTAGTTTCAGTGCAGTTTTAGTGGCTTATCTTTGCTCTGCATCCACCAGCAATGTCACCCACCCGAGTAGGTTATTTAAGTTGTTTGGAACTCAGTGTTCTAGGGGTTGTAGAGATGATGCAGGATTTAATTAAACGTGCATGTAAAAACACTTAGGGACAATCCTGGAGTTGAAGCACATTTTCAGTATTACTGGTAGGATAAAAATAGCAATAATATCAATATCTGCAAATAAGTATATTGTGTATCCTGAGGGATTGCATTAGAGTAAAACCACGAGAAGCCTACCAGAGGGTCCTGGCCCACAATGGGCACTAAAAAAGTGGGAGAGATTGGCTGGGCGTGGTAGCTCACACGCCTGTCATCCCAGCACTCAGGAGGCAGAGGCAGGAGGATTGCTGAGTTCAAGGCTTGCCTGCGCTACATAGTGCATTCAAGGCCAGTCTGAACTACAATGCAAGACCCTGTCTCAAAAACAAAAACAAAACATGGGAGAGACTGTTAATTATTTCCAAAGGTATCCAGTGCTCCTCCCAGTCCTCTTGCCTAAGGAGAATTTGGCTCCTTCCCCTCCTTCCGCACAAGGACCTGGACCCTAACTCTCTTTTCTCTCGCAGCCAGTATGACCTCCGGGAGAACAGCAAACACTCGGAGGTGCTGATTGACCTGACAGAGTACTGCGGCCAGCTGGTGGAGGCCAAGTGTCTCACGGTCAATCCCCAGGACAATAACTGCCTGGCGGTCGGAGCCAGCGGGCCCTTTGTGAGGCTCTACGACATCCGTATGATCCATAACCACAGGTATGGGCAGCTTGGCCTCCTGTCTAAGGAGTGGAACATCCCTTGCAATCTGCTGCCATATTCCCTCATAGCTATCTCTGCTTCTTTACAAAACGTATTTGTATGGGGCTGGGGATTTAGGTCTGGTTCCAGCTTCTGCCTGGCAAACGAAAGGTCCCAAGTTCGATCCCCAGTAACCACATACCACAGTGCTGGGTGTGGTGGCTCACACCTGTAATCCCAGCACTCAGGAGGTAGAGGCCAGAGGAGTGCTATGAGTCCTAGACTATCCTGGGCTACATAGTACATTCAGGGCCAGTCGGAACTACAGAGCAAGACCTTGCCTCAAAAAACTTTAAACAAAAAAAAAAATGGCATGTGTATAATTTTTTTTTTTTTTTGCTTTTTGGAGACAGGGTCTTGCTTTGTAGTTCAGGCTGGCCCTGAGCTCACTATGGTGCCCAGGCAAGCCACCGTGAACTCAGCAATCCTCCTGTCTCTGCCTCCCGAGTGCTGGGATTACAGGCGTGAGCCACCACGCCCAGCATTATATGTGGTAACCGGGGATCGAACTCAGGTCCTTACGCTTGCAAGGCAGGCACCGGAACCACTGAGCTAACCCTCTGGCCCTGTGTATAATTTTTTAATTGATTGATTTTATACAGAGTTATAGCCTTATACATGTAATTTTATTCTTTTTTTTTTTTTAAGAGGGAATAGAATATATACAGCCACTCGCTACCCTTGCATAGATGGCTCATGAATTCTGGGCTCTGGGATTCTTGGGACAGGTGCAGCAGTGTGTGGCCTGCGTTACTTTCATTCACAGATTGAGGGACCACTGTTGTCCTTCCCACACTGTGAGCCGTGAAGTGGGTCTCCATCCTTAGCTTCCTTATCTGTAAAGGGCGATAATAAGGTGTCCCTGAGGATGCAGACAGTACCCAGGAGTTACAGTACCTCCTTGGTGAAACTGTCATCTCTGTCCACAGCTGTCTAGTGGATGGACCTGGGAGTCACTTAGGTAAGGAAGAAAGGTGTCTCCTGTATTTCTCAGGAATACAAACTTAGGCTTCCTCTATGGAGTGTGGTCTTTCTAGCTAAAGAAGCACTAGAGATTTAATCTGTCTCATTTTCCTTCCCACCAGAAAGAGCATGAAGCAGAGCCCTTCCGCAGGTGTGCACACCTTCTGTGACAGACAGAAGCCCCTTCCAGATGGTGCAGCCCAGTATTACGTAGCAGGTAGGCCTCAGCCTGATTTAGTCCTGATTCTGCCATTGATCAGCTAGGCAATCTTCAGCAAATTACTTAACCTTGGTGAGTTTCTTTTCTGTAAAATGAGTTTTTTAATGACTAAGAGAAAGCATATAAAACAACTGACCCAGTGCTGATAGTAAAGATTTGACACTTCCATGATGTTGATTGCTAATATTTTAAGCATGGGTATCTTCACATAATCTTTTCCCTGCTTTGAGGGGGACCAGGAGCCTCACCCTGGGCTGACTGGTGTGTTCCCCACAGGGCATCTGCCAGTGAAGCTGCCTGACTATAACAACCGTCTGAGAGTGCTGGTTGCCACCTATGTGACCTTCAGCCCTAATGGCACAGAGCTGCTAGTCAACATGGGAGGGGAGCAGGTAAGTTCAGCAGCGTAATGTGACTGTGCCGCACCGCCATCTCCTAGCCAGCAGTCAGGGCTATGTACTTCTGTCACAGACAGACAAAAGCAACAGCCTCATTGTAAATGACGTTATGGCAAAATATAGAAGTAACATAAGGATTCCTAGAGAGGGATGCTAACCTGGTCTTTTGTTCATTTCTGGTATAATGATAAGAACATAGCCTCTGAGACTGACAGGCCTATCTTCAAACATTCACCTTCTGTTTGCTACCTCTTTACCGTGATTTTGAACATGTCTCTTCATTTTTCTGAGCCTCAGTTTTCTTATCTTCTGTTTTTCTAGGAGGAAATCCATGGGGCTAAGAGAAAGCGGCCAGGCTGAGATTTAGGGTCAGCTTGCAGAAAGAAATGTTCTTTAAAAACGGCACATTGCTTGGGCCAGAGATTTAGCTCAGTGGTTTTGGTCCCTGCCAAGCAAGTACAAGGTCCCTGGTTCAATCCCCGGTAACCACATACAATAGTCCTGGGTGTGGTGGCTCACACCTGTAATCCCAGCACTCAGGAGGCAGAGGCAGGAGGATTGCTGAGTTGGAGGCTTGCCTGGGCTACATAGTGATCTCAGGGCCAGCCTGAACTACTAAGTGAGATGAGACCCTGTCTCAAAAAAAAACAAAAAATGCCATGTTGCTAAACCTTCTTTTTGTGTGTTTTCATTCAGAATATTTCATAATCCTTACATGAATTCATTCATACTACAGAAACTAACCACTCACTGTGATTAGCATTACTATAAACAGAGAAGGGGCAAATGTAAATATGATTTGTCCCCAAGCTGGGGGGAGACATGACAGGAGAAATGGTAATGACTATACAAAGCCAAGGGTGACATAGAGAGAGGAAGGCGACTAGAAGCTGTGTGCAGTAGCTCCTGCCTATAGTCCCAGCCCTCTGGGCGGTTCTCCCAGGAGCCTAGGCTGGGTTACTTCACAAGATCCAGTTTAAAAGTTTAAGAAAGGACCGGGCTGGAGGGTTAGCTCAGTGGTTCCAGCGCCTGCCTCGCAAGCGTAAGGTCTTGAGTTTGATCCCCGGTAACCACATACAATGCTGGGCATGGAGACACGCCCACCAACAATCAACACCGCATACCACAATGCCAGACATGGTGGCTCATGCCTGTAATCCCAGCACTCGGGAGGCAGAGACAGGAGGATTGCTGAGTTCGAGGCTTGCCTGGGCTACATACAGCTCAGAGCCAGCCTGAACTACAAAACGAGACCCTGTCTCAAAAAAAAAAAAAAAGTTTAAGAAAGGACTGAGAATGTAGCTCATTATGAAGACCTTGGGTTCAATTCCCAGTACTGGGAAGAAAAAAAAATTTTAAGTAATAATAGATAGTATTTACTTACTGAGAGAAGTAACCAATCATGTTACTTTAAGCAAGTAGCTTGTCTTCTGAGTTGTCAGTTTTCCCACCTGTAAAATGAGACATTTGGCTTTGGGACCTTTGAGGACCTTTCCGACTTAAACATATGATTCTGATTAATGACAGTAATTCAAGCAGGGCTTTGGGTAAATCAAACAGCCCACCCCAAAGACCTGAAGCTAGGAATATTATCCTCCTTGAAGTTCTCTTCCAGGAAACACCTCCTGAGCTGTCTCAGCCACTTCGTGATCCGTGCTCACTGCACGCGAGACCCCGATTCTTGAGAGCCACCATGGCCTCGCTCGTGGTTCAGCCACGTCCTTGCCTCACAGCCTCCATCTCTCTTCTTGGCTTCTCAACTCTAGGTCTATTTATTTGACTTGACCTACAAGCAGCGGCCATACACCTTCCTCTTGCCTAGAAAATGCCACTCCTCAGGGGGTAAGTTCTCTCTTTCCAGGTCTGCTGAGGCAGGTTGGGAGCCTGAGCACCTGAGCAGCCAGCCCATTACTCTGGACTTGGGCTGCAGTACTGCGAATGACCCTGTCACTACAGTAAGGAGATTATAATAGGTCATGCCCATTTTCACTTCCCTCTGAAAAGATGTGTTCTTACTGTGGCCTGCCCCTTGGGGACCTTAGGTAACGGCTCTTCTGGTTAATCCTAGCTCACGGACTTTTTCCTGGTGCCTACAGCTCCTGGAGACACTTCCCACTTTCCATCCTCTACCCAAGGCTAAAGGAGACCTTAAGCTAAAGCTGTGTCCCCAGCCAGCCAGCAGAGGGCGCGCAGGCTTTTCTTTATTCTTTTGCCCGCTGGTCTGTTGGTCTCAGGAACTGGGTCTTACCCTGGGAGAGTAGTCCCACAATGGAATCATCACACCCTGGGATGGAAGTAAAAACGCTGTGGGGAAGATATGAGAACCTCCTCCTTCTGAGCTGTTTTTGTTATTTTCTCCGTCCCTGCCAGAAGTCCAGAATGGCAAGATGTCTACCAACGGTGTGTCTAATGGTGTGTCTAACGGCCTACATCTTCACAGCAATGGCTTCCGGCTACCAGAAAATACAGGCCATGTCAGGTGAGGCCAGCTGACTTGTCCAGCCTCCTATCCTCGATGACACCTTATGGATTGGAGGAAGGGCGTGTTTAATTAACCTTCTTCCTGCCTGGCAACCAGTCACACATCCCAGAGGGTAGAGCCTGGGGCAGAGAAATTGGCAGGTGGCTGGTGGTCCTAAGGGTACCGATCATGCAGGCACTGAAGCTCTAGTCTCTTGGTAGCTGGGGCAGACCCTGAGGGGTAGCTGCCTCTTAGCACTGGGCACTCTCCAAAAAGAGATCCCTGTTATATTACTCTCTATTCAGTTGGATATTCATGCTTCTGTTCTCTGTGAGGCCCTGTGCTGAACTTTGGATAGATAGGTACTCAAATTTTTTAGCCCTTGAGAGAAACAGTTTTCCATTAAGAGATCCATAGGAGAGACTAGAGTGATCATAAGGTTCAGCTCAGCATGCAGGAAGGTGATGTCAGCTGCTGTCCTGCCCAAGAATTTGATTAGGAATTGCTATGACCCTGACTAGGACCGCGTGTTTTCTGCCCTCTTCTTTTCCACCAGCTCAGAGTATTTGGAATTGTGTCTGTTCCTTCTCATGGTAATAGATAAAATCTAGACCAGGGATGGGGATGGTTCCCTCTTCTGGATGACACTGCATATTCTAGGAGCTAGGAAAGCCTGTGTGGCTTTCAGGGTAGAAAGTAAGATAACCTGAGAGCTGCTCTGCCCTCCTTGAATTGATCTGACTTGCCTGTCTTCTACAGCCCCCAAGTCGAGTTGCCCCCATACCTGGAACGCGTGAAGCAGCAAGCCAATGAGGCTTTTGCCTGCCAGCAGTGGACCCAGGCCATCCAGCTCTACAGCAAGGCTGTGCAGAGGGCCCCGCACAATGCCATGCTCTATGGAAACCGAGCTGCTGCGTACATGAAGCGAAAGTGGTAAGTAGGCACCACAGAGGGGACTTAGCGAAAGAGGGATTGAGCAGCTATACCACAAGCCAGTGGGCCTGATGGAGCCAAGTTTCCAAGGCATCCAGGAAAGGTGGCAGCAGCATCCTGCTCCCTCTTAGGGTTTCTTGAGCCGGGGCTCTCCTCCCCACCTCCAGGCTGAGAGAGAGTAGGCGAGTCTCAGGTCTCAGGCACCAAGGAAGCTCAACATGTTGCTTTGTGGTGGCCACTGAAGAAGTAGGATTTGAGAGAATGGTTAATCCCAGTTGAAGAATTGGGCCTCAAATTGGTCTTTGAAGTAACAGTGGAATCTTGGTCGAAATGAAGAGTTTGATGAATTTGATACATGTCTAAAATGATACTATAGCTTCTTGTCACAGGGGCTTGCTCTGTGTATTCTAGACGCAGTAGGCCAAGCACAAATGAGGTGCTAGAGATCTGAAACCAATGTGGCTCACCCTAGGATATGGTAGTAGGTCCAAAGAGCCCCCCATCTTTGGAGACCATCAGGGCCCCCAGCCCTTATGCCTGTAGCACCAGCAGGCAAGCAGGCAGGCAGACCCCCATCCCCCAGCCAGGGCCAGGCCTGGAGATGGATAGAGCTGGGCCCACAGCCATTTCTGCTCCGTCTGGCATCCGTCGGCTCTGCCCAGACAGACAGGCCAGCTGGTGTGCCATCGTCTGGCTGAAACTAGGCAGGCCTGGGGAAGCTTGAGAAACCCACCCAAGTCAGCAAGATCCTAAGTGGGGGGTAGGGAAGATTCTGCCCCTACATGCCTTAGTTCAGGCATCATGAGTTTGCCCGGGGCTCGGATGGCACCCCAATCTGGGAGCTGACCATTTTGGGGCCATCCTGAAGGGTTTCATGTTTCTGTCCCAACAGTTGCGTAGAATGTGACAGTCTTCACCAGAGCTCTAGATTGAGAGCTCAGCTTTGTGCCTATGTTCTTGCTAAAAGAGACTGGTGGGTTCCCAGTCCACGTGTGCCCTCAGATTGTTCTCTAAGCTCCTACTAAGTGCTAGGGATTCAGAATTCTGTCTCTCTGAGACTGTGCCCCAGAGCACCCAGCCTTTAGACAAGAGATAAATTCCATATTTCAGCATCAGAGAGGCAGGAAGAAGTAACTCTGATGCTCAGGTAAAGTGCTGTTGGCATTAAGAGAAGTTGGGTCAGATGGAAAGTAGCTGGACGTGATGGTGCACACCTCTAATCCTAGCACTCAGGAGGCCGAGGCAGGAGGATCGAAAGTTCAAGCCTAGCCTGGGTAGTTAGTAACCTAGCAAAACCCTGTCTCAAAATAAAATGTAAAATGGCCAGGAATATATCTCAGTGCAAAGGCCCTGGGTTCAATCCCCGAACCTGCAAAAAGAAAAAGAATAAAAGAAAGACGTGATGTCTGAATGGGCCTGCAGTGTGGGCAGACTTAGACAAGGACACGAAGAGGGGGAGGGGACGGTGGGAAGGGACCTTCTGGGGAGATGAAATGGCGTGAACAAAGACATGGGGGCTGGGGACTGACTAAAGAGCTTGCTTCAGAGCAGCAGATCCATTTGGCTGGAGCAGAGGGTTGGAGAAGGACTGGCAGGAGATGAGTCTGCGAGGTAGCCTGGGGCCGGCCTGGGAAGGGCTTGGAATGCAGAGCGGTGGTGTTTGGCCTGGATTCAGCGCGTGATGGGCAGCTACTGGAGAGTGTCGATGTAGGAGAGGGCTGTGCGCAGGGCTGTCCTTTCAGGGAGATTAATCTGGCAGCGTGTTTAGGATGGGTGAGCCCCAGGGCCAGCCTGCTCTGTCCTCCCGCCCGCACACGTTGGCCAGTGACCCCTAGAATGTCACATGCTGTCCCAAGCCAGTCTCCCCAGGGCTGCCATCTGCTCCTGGATGCAGACCTCCCCCTGGCTCCTGGCTGGTTTCTGGTCTGGCTCTCCCCAGGAGCTAGAGGGGCACCTTGCAGGCAGTAAATGGGTTTCCAAACAGCACCCGCTCTCCGTCATAGCCGTTCATTCTGACGCAGGCCTTGCCATCAGAGCGGCTGTCTGCTGCCTGCGCCGTGCTGCTGAGCTGCTGCTCCCTGGTCTGAGCACGTCTGCTCCAAGGCTGGGTGCCCTCTGAGTGCTCCAGGGAGCGCCCGGCTGGCGTGTTTTGGTCCTGCAGGAGGGTTGTGAGCCTTGCCCTCCGCCCTAGGGAGTGCTGCTTATGGCTTGGCTCAGCACTCCCCGGCCTGCAGGGAGAGAAAATAACATGCTTCCAGGAAGTGGTTCTTATGTCCTGACTGGCATTCCAGATCAGAGGTGCAGACAGGTCTCTGAGAGCTGGGGTGCAGCCTCCCTTATTCTGGCAGAGTCGGGCAGGGCGGGGCCTCTCCTTTTGTCCCCTCCCACTTCTCTCCCCAAACAGCGCTTCCCCACCCCCCTCACCATACTCCAGGTTGGGGAAGCGAGTGGGAGTGACCGGGCGCATTCCCAGCCCCCTCCTCGCCATCAGCTTCCAGAGCGCTGACTCTGCCAGACAGTCCAGTCCCATCCTCCAGCCTCAGGAGGTAGAGGCCACAGCTGCTGCAGATCAGTCAGCCAGGACAGAGGGGGGTCTGGCGAGGGCTTGCTGCCTGCTGCTCAGACTCCGAGGCCCTGGCCTGGCACTTCTGGCTTCCTCAGACCACAGAACTGTCCTTGAGGGCCCCCTGCCTTGGCCTTGGCTTTGAAGGCCAGCAGGGGGATTTGAGGAGGTGGATGAAGGAAAAGAGAAGGAGGGCTTGGGGAGCCTGAGGTGGGCAGGATGCCAGGCCTTCTGCTGCAGAGCTGCGGGTGCCTGGGGTGAGCGGCGCACAGTTGCAGTCTGTGCCCAGCAGAGGGCAGCCCAACACCACTTTTGCCATCCCCAGGCCCTCAGGGTTCCTGGCTTGCTCCTTAGCATATTCCATCTACCCAGGAGAGGGGACAACTCGGTTGACCAGGATTCTCTTCCTTCCCCACGGCCCCTCACCCTGCAGTCTGTCAGAAGTGGGCTGGGGCGGCCACAGGAAGGAGAGGAGACTGACGGGTTCCCTTTGTTTGCCACGTGGCCCCACCTCCAAGCTGAACTCCCCTGCCTCCCCAGGGACGGTGACCACTATGATGCCCTGAGGGACTGCCTCAAGGCCATCTCCCTAAACCCGTGCCACCTGAAGGCGCACTTCCGCCTGGCTCGCTGTCTCTTTGAGCTCAAGTACGTGGCTGAGGCCCTGGAGTGCCTGGACGACTTCAAAGGGAAGTTCCCCGAGCAGGCCCACAGCAGCGCTTGTGATGCACTGGGCCGAGACATCACAGCCGCCCTCTTCTCCAAAAATGATGGTGGTGAGTGGGCACTGGGGAAGGGTTGCTAACGCTCCCCTATCTGAGATGCTGCGTGACCTGGAGAGGGCATGGTTCTGGGTTTGGAGAAGCCTAAATTCAAATGCTGGTTCAGAAACCACATGACCTTGAGTTTCTCCGAGACTCCATTTCCTCACCTGAAAAAGGGAAGCGCTAACACCTCCTATGGAGAGTTCTGTAGAGGATTACCCGTAGCGAGTTGAAAGCACCTGGCGCGGAAGTAAACTGAGCCCGTGAGGCTCCGGCTGGGCCTTCCCACCTGCTCCCAGACAGGGCCCTGGCAGCCCCATGGGCTGAGAGGGAGGTGCTGGTTGTGGCCTTTGTCAGAGTCTCTGTTAGTGCAGCACAATGCAGTAGAAGCGCCGTCGGCCCTACCTGGTTGCAGCTGTGGGCACAACACAGCCTCCGATCCTGTTGCCCACCTGTACCAATCCTGCCAGCTCAGGACACTGGCCCTGGGGAGCGAGCTGGGTCCTGGTAGTTAGTCTGCAGACATGGAAGGTGAGCTCCCTGGAGGAAGGCTCCGATCTGCCTCTCCTCTCTGCAGTTTACTAGCCATGGGATCAGATCGTTTGTTCAGTGAGTAGCTGGGGATACAGCTGCCCCATTGATGTGATTTCGCTGTTGATGGGCTTCACAGCCTAGTAAAGGAACAAGTCTGAAGGAAAGACAGAGGAGACGGGCACAGGGCCCCTGCGTGGCATCAGTGTGTAGGGAGGCTTGATGGCAGTCTGATACCAATCGGGTGAGAGGGGTGCAGGGGACACAAGGGGGCTGTGGGAGGTAAATTGTCCCTGACACAGGGACCACCATGTCCGAAGATTCACGTGCCTTTAAGGAACTGAGAAAACAAGCATGATTTTACCTGTCAGTCTGCCCCGGCCAGGCTCTGGAGTACACGGTCCTTCCAGCCGTAAGAGCCGCCTTTGCCAGTGCCCCCCCCCCCCCCCGCCTCTCATCCACACAAACTTCCCTGAGCCTATGCTTTCCAGGCTTCCAGGTCTTTACTCACACTTGGGCCAGGATGCTCCCTGCATTAGAGGTCGCCTTTCAAACATCCTTGAAAGATGGCTGAACCCAAAGACACATTTTCCCCACAACTTTTTCCCAGTTTCCCAGATAAGAGTAGAGGCAGGTAGCCCCTACACTGGTAATATTTGGACTGAAACAGGGCTGGGGGGTCTGGGGGAAGGAGGGATGGGCTCTCACCTTCCCTTGACCTCTGCCTCCAGAGGAGAAGAAGGGACCTGGGGGAGGTGGCCCCGTCCGTCTCCGAAGCACAAGCCGCAAGGACTCCATCTCGGAAGACGAGATGGTGCTGCGAGAGCGGAGCTACGACTACCAGTTCCGCTACTGTGGCCACTGCAACACCACCACGGACATCAAGGAGGCCAATTTCTTCGGCAGGTCCGAGGCCCTGGGCAGAGGGAGGGCCCAGCCCTGTTGGCAGCCCTGAGGGTGTGGAGCTTTTAGAGAAGACTCTCAGTTTCCGGCTCTGCCTCTGTACTCTAGGGCAGGTGGCCTCACCTTCCACAAAATGCAACCAGCCATATCTACTTACAGGGCCATCACAGAGACTGAGATAATCCGAGTGAAGCCTCCGGTCCGGTGCCTGGGCCTTCCCCTTACCCCCACTCCCGCCACCCCTGTCTGCACATACCAGACCCTGTTTTCCTTATCTGAGTCCTTGGAGGGTCTCTGTCCTAGAGGAGGAAAAGCAAGACCCCTCAGAGGCCAGAATCCCAGCTCAGCTATTGTATGCCCAGAACTGCAGCCTGGGCACCAGAGGACAGAGTCCAGGCGTCCACTCTCCTTCGCTGATGTTTGCAGTCTGGGTAACCAAGACACAGCACGGGACTCGGGAAGTTCCTCAGGGTCCCCTCTAAGGATCAGAGGCATGAGAGGACCTGTGCTGGAGACAGACTAGGTTTGGGTTCCAGATCCAGGAAGCCTAGAATGGCCGAGGGAAGGTGCAGACGAGGGTGTTCGTCCAGACTAATGCTGCGCCCAGGAGGTGCGGTGCACTTCGAGAGAACTGTCTTGAAGGGACACAGGCCTTCGCTGGTCCATGACTAGTGTCTGCGGTGTGCAGAGGCCCATGAGGTCTGAGCCAAGGGCACACTCTGAGTGTGGGGGCTGAGTGGCTCCAGACTTCCCTGGCCCCCCAGCCACACAGCCGCTATGAGGGCTTTAGGGCAGTACCCCACCTGACCTTTGCACTTGCCCTCTCCCAGCAATGCCCAGTACATCGTCAGCGGCTCAGATGATGGCTCCTTCTTCATCTGGGAAAAGGAGACCACCAACCTTGTCCGCGTGCTCCAGGGAGATGAGTCCATTGTCAACTGCCTGCAGCCACACCCCAGCTACTGCTTCCTGGCCACCAGCGGCATCGACCCTGTTGTGCGACTCTGGAACCCCCGACCAGAGGTGAGAGCGAGCGTAGGCAAAGCGCCAGCCCTTGGCAGGGAGGCGGGTGGGGCCTCTGAGGGCCGAGCAGAGGCGTGAGCCATACGGAGCCTGGAAGCTGCTGCGTGAATGAATCCCGAAACTGGATCAAGGTGGGAGCTTCTGGTCCGGGGGCAGGCGTGGGCTCCGCCCGCGTGGACCTGCCCTTGAGCCGGCTGCGAAGTGGAGCTGCCCGTACACTGCGGGGCTGCGGGCAGCAGAGCAAGAGCCGGACGGCTGAGGCTGCTCCTGAGGAGCCTCGGAGGTGCCCTAGGGGCCTTTCTCACGTGCCTCTGCAGTATGTGCCTGGCAGCGCTCCGGGACTGGCCCTCAGTCCTACGTAAGTCAAGGCACAGGCTTTGGAGTCCAAGGGACCCAAGCGGAGTCCCTCCCCTGCCCCACTGCTTGTGAGATGGAACCATCTCGTCCCTGGGCATGGGGATGACAGCAGCACACCAGAGGTTGCTGAAAAGAAAAAGAAGTGATACTTGTGAAGCCAGCCTACAGTGACTGGGCTTCGGTGCTGCTGTGGCCCCTCCAGGCCCAGTGTGGTCGCCCACGAGCCCCCAGGCCTCCCTGCTGTCCTCCTCACCTCCCACCCTTGACCAGCTGGCAAACAGGCACAAGGTGGCTTTGCTTCTAGAGCTAATTTGCTTGGACTTATAAAGAGGACCCTACCGAAGCCTCCCTTGAGAGGAGAGCAAAAGGAAAGATAAAGTGAGGGCTGTTGGGAATGCAACAGAACAGGGTGGGGGCGGGGCTGAGGTCTGTCTTCACCCGTGTCCCAGTGTGTGTGCTCCCCCACGTGCGGCCGACTTGGTATGTCCCCAGCATGCTCCCCGCTGTGTTTCACCTTGTGTGCGCCCTGCCCATATGTGCGTAGCCTGGTGTGGTGTGTCATGTCTCAGACACGTCCCACCGCGCCTCTTGCACATCTCACTACAAGTGTGCCCTTTCACCACGAGCATCTCCGCTGTGCACCTCCTCCTGGCGGGGCAGTGGGCTGTGTGCGCCTCCCTCGTGTCCCGGGGCCCCTCACGTACCCGCTCTCCACAGAGTGAAGACCTCACAGGCCGCGTTGTGGAGGACATGGAGGGCGCCTCTCAGGCCAACCAGAGGCGCATGAACGCGGACCCCTTGGAGGTGATGCTGCTCAACATGGGCTACCGGATCACAGGCCTGAGCAGCGGGGGCGCCGGGGCCTCCGACGATGAGGACAGCTCCGAGGGCCAGGTGCAGTGCCGGCCCAGCTAGACACTCCTCGGTCCCGCGCCCAGCCCAGTACAGCTGGCCATCCTCCCGGGCAGGGGTCAGGGGTCCTGTTTTGGATTGTCTTCCCACCCCACCCCCATTTTTTCATTTCCCGTTTTCTTTGTTAGTTTGGCATTGGGGGTGGGGGTTGCTGCAACTCGCTGGCTTTCAGACTCAGGCTGGTTGTCCCTTGACTGTCCCCAGCCCTGAGCAGAAGAACAGGAGGGAAGCCCCTCCATTTGCCCGGCCTCCTGCTTCCATGTCCCCGGAGGGCTCTGGCCTGCCTCAAAACCCCTTCTTCTGCCTCCGTGAGGGAGACAAGGGCTGATGTGTCTTCAAGGACTGCTGTTCCCTTCGTCCCTTCGTCGGCTCGGCAGCAAGAAGGGGAACGGACTCTCGGCGGCGGGGAGAGGCTAGCTTGGCTGCCGCCGCCCTCGCCTGCAGCCCAGCGCGCCCCGCCATCTTCTCTTGGGGAAGGCTGGGGTGGAAGCAGAGGAGAGAGCGAGCCTGGAGTGGGCGAGGCCCAGCAGCCTGCCCTAGCGGCAGGGGCGCCTCGCTGCCCCTCCTGGCACCAGCTCTGGCCCTGGGGCTGCACTCCCGGGCGGCCTCTGGGGCTCTGCCCTTCCCTGCGGTCCTGGCAGGGGAGAGGGCACCGCACCGCACCCCACCCACCGTGCAGCACTTCTGCACCATGGCCACTCTGGCCATCGGCGCTTCTCGGCCTCACTGTGACCTTTTTGCCAGAGCTCCCGGCCAGGCCTGCTCTGCTGAGGTGGCGCTTCCTGCTAAGGGCCCTTCCCTGCCCTCTCTGCCCTCCTTCCCACTCCACGTGCTGAGCCGCCACAAAGACCAAAGAAGTGATGGCTTTTCTCTGTCCCCTGCTGCTCTGGGGAGGGGTGGGAAAGTCCCCAGCTCAGCCCTCCCTCCTCAGCAGCCCCGAGCTTTACACTGGATGCAGCGGTCACCCGCCAGGCCTCCCTCCCTCTGCCCCCTTGGCTCCTGCTCAGGAGCCTCTGGGTAGTGGATTCATCCTCCGCCCTCTCCCTCCCCTTCCCCTCCGTGCTTCCTTGGCTCCAGCCCTCCAGCTGCAGCCTCTGGGGAGAAGCAGCCTCCCTGCTCTCCCTCCCTCCCGCCTCCCTCCCGCAGCCCCTGTCTCTGCCAGGTGCCTCCTCTCAGTCAGGCTTCAGAGCAGCCCTGGAGACAGGAGGGCCATGTTAAAAGCTTTTTCACAGTTTTAAGAAGACGAGGGGGGTGAGGCTGGTGGTGGGGGGTCTGGCACCATCTCATTGCTTTAATCCCAGCGACACAGGTGGCAGCTTCTCCCCCTTCCTGCCCACCCCAGTCCCACTTCCCAGCCCTCTCTTCTAGCTTGGTAATGAAGTATATTTATTGGTGAAGGAAACAGCTGCTGCTGCTTCTCCTGCTGCTGGGACTTGCTCCCCTGTCTCTTCTCCATGACCTTTCTCTAACCAGAGGGGGGAGCAGGAGTGTTGGGACTAGGCCCTGGGACACCAGAACCAGCTAGGCCCCTTTGCTTTCCTGTGTTCAAGCCGCCCGCCATCTCCTCCCTCCCTGGCTCCTGCCCCCAGCCCTGCCTGCCCAGCCTGGGCCCTGCAGCGCGGAGAGACACATACGCCTTACTGTCCTCTGGGGGCAGGAGCCGAGCCTTTTTGTTGCTCTGCTCCCAGGAGAGTGAGGGTGACGCAATTGAGTAAAAACCATTTTGTTCTAGTTGTGGCTGGTGGCATTCGTGGGGTCCAGGTGGGTCTTGGGCCCAGAGTGAGGGTACCTGGTCCTTGCCCTGTGCAGCGTGAGATCTGCCTCACCAGGGCAAGTGGGTGGGGGCCGCGTACGCGGCAGGCGGAGCCCAGCCCAGCACTGGGGCCAAGATGTGCAGTCATCAGCTCTCACTCCGCCTTGCGGCTCCTCCTGAAAACAGGAGGCTGCAGTCTTGGTGGCTCTTCAGACTTCTAAGACTGGAGTCCACATAAGAAATACACATTTCACACTGTGAGCTGCCCACACACACACACACTGAGCAAAAATTCTACACAATAATATAGTACTTAAAACTTTGTCATATACTATGTTCTGTTTACCTTGCCATTTTATTGAAGGGAAGAATACTGGTTACCACCCACTCTATTGGTCACAACCTGCGGGCTTCCGCCGCCCTGGATTATCAGACATCCTGTGGGCGGGGCGCTCCCTCCTGTCTCAGCTCACAGCACCAGCACCATCGCAGGGACTTTCTTCTTGGCCCAAGGCCAGAGGAAATACTTACCAGCTCAACTTACTGAGTAGTAAAAGTCCAGTCACTTAATGCTTATATACTAACAAGTTAGTTGCTTCTTAAATAACGCACATAAACCGTTAGGAACAGTATTTTAAGTAACTGCAGTTACTAATAGGATCCGTGTATCTGTTGGGCACTACACAGCTTGTCAAATTTTTGAATCAAACAAAAACCACCACCCATATTTCCTATTCTACATTGATTTTCATTTGCTTTTTACCACAGCAACCACTAAAACCTCGCTTCTTAAAATGACACAGTTAAAAGCAGTGTAGTGGCAACATATAATGAAACTACAAACTACCTTGAGTTAATAGTTTTTTCCAGTAGGCAACAGATGTTGAATACCAAAATACCCCATCGTATTCCCTGGAGTCTACCATGCCACCTAGGGTATCTTCGTACAGTTTGGGAACTGTGGTTCAGTGCTAGAGATTGGTTTTTGTTTTGTTGTTTATTTATGAGACAGGGTTTGATTATGTAGTTCAGGCTGGCCTTGAACTCACAGCAGTCCTCCTGCCTCAGCCTCCAAGTGCTGAAATTACAGGTATACACCACCATGCCAACCAGTGCTAGAGGAATACAGTTTCACTGCTAAAACTTGGTGATTTATCTATTCGTACATTTGGAAAGAACCCAGCAGGGGCCAGCTGGGTATGCTTGATTTAAATAGGAGACAGGTAAAAGAGAAGCCC
>PVIC010022563.1:0-27567 GCA_004025085.1 Thryonomys swinderianus | reverse complement strand
TGTGATGAAGGGAAGGAATAAATATGATACAGAAAGAAAATAAAAGAGCATGTATAAAGGGGGGAGGAGGGGGAGTGGGTAGGGATATGGGTAAAAATGAGAATTAACTTGTGGCATATACTGGTACAAATTTCCCAATGTTATATGTGATTTTGAGATGTATATAAATTGTACCAATAAAGAATTCAATTAAAAAAAAAGCTTGTTTCAATTTTCTCCTTTATAAAAATGTGGCTAACCTTAATCTTTATCTCTTAGGTTGCCATGCTATAGAATTAATCCATCTAGAACCGAGCTGTGTACATAGTTGATGCTTTACAAACATGACCTGTTAAGGTAATGTGTAAATGTTGAATCTTAATCTCTTAAGTGTTTTAGTTTGTAAAAACAGCCAAGTTTTTTGGAATTATTTGTAAACAAAGATCTGAGGATTTCCTCAAGTAAAGTTGAATATTCCTATCCCTATTTTGGCTGCCTGAGACCATTTTGATTTTTTTTCATACTTCCTGTTTTTTTCTGATGTAGAAAATGTAGATGGTGCCAAGTTCTTTGGAATCTATGCAAATAATGCGTAGCATGCATTGTTAAATTGCTCTTCATCCTCTAGGAAGGCCTATTGTCATCAATTTTATATCCTGTTCCCATGAGAACGTCACCTTTTTCTATTTGCATTCTGTTTTTGATGGATTGTCTAGTTTCTCACTTGGACAACTTATCCTTTTTCTATGATGGTCCATTTAAATCCACCATCTATTTTAAAAAGTTTTCTATCAAGGGATCTAGATATGTATTTCCCTTATTTTTCATCTGCCTTCTATCTCAGGTGACTCCAATTGTTTTACAGTATGCAGCCGCTCCTAGATACTAATGACATTTTCACTGGGCAAGTTACATTTCCCAGCCTTGTTTCTGTATATTTGATTGTCTTCAGGATTTTATGTGAGTTGTAAACACACTGGGTAGAAACAACTCAATAAATGACAAACAGTAAAATGAATAATAAAAAGTTATAGTCTCATAAAATGAGAACAAAGCTGGTTTGGGGGGAATTTCTGAAATAGAAGTAAACCAGCGATATCAGGATGCCTGAAATTGCTGGATTGCTACTACTTCCCCTTAAAATATTCTTTTAGTCCCAAATTTGTTGTTTTTGTAATATTCCTGTGTAAGATACAATTCATTTTCCTTTCCACTTCTTAATCACTCTAGGAAACATAACCATTCATTTATCACGCAGGCCTCAAATCTTGGTGTTTTTTCTTATTGCTTTCTGTTCCCTTGAAAACTATCAGAATCTTTCCCCTTTCTAATGTTATATATCTCTAACTTATCTCAATGACCAGACTTTCCATAGTTTTGGAGACCTGGAGAGTTCAAGATAAATAATTCGTTTGGCCAGACTTTTGCTGATCTTATTTTATAATTTCACATGTAACTGTGGCCATATCCAGCAATTTTAAAAGGCCTTTACACGTTTCCCCCCAAATTGAAATATAAAATGCAAATGTGTAGTATATCAAACTTTTTAATGAATTGTACATGAGGGACAAGGTAGGAAAAAATACAGTCATAGTAATAGCAATTCTAAGACTCTCATTGTCTCTTCTCTTTTTGGAGGGGTACCAGGGATCAAAATCAGGACCTTGCATTTGTGAGGCAGGCAGTGGAACCACTGAGCCAAATTCCCAGCCTCTTTTCTTACTTGTTATTCAGGTTTCCTTTTTTTTTTTTCTGCTTTGCTCACTTTAACATGTCCTTCAGTTGTTCACTCTAAGCTCTTGATTGTCATTATTTGTAGAGTAGGAGGTATGATTAATATACACCATGAGGGCTGGGGATTTTAAGTGGTACCATGCCAACCTTGGATGCACAAGGGCCCAAGTTTGATCCCTGGTACTGCAGAAAAAAAAAAAAAAAGAAAAAGAAAAAAAAGAAAACACCATGAATGTCTACATTTTTAAAAAAGGTATCCATAAGAGACTCATTGCCTGAGTCTCCCTCAAAATACCCTCCCTCTTCACCTCAAACACATGTATGCCATCACTCTTTCTACTTTCTGACACAGTTCTGGAAATTTTCTTTTTTGAGTGTCATTAGTGCTGTCATGGCTGCCTAGATGTTTGAATCTATTCCAAACATTTACCTTTTATGTTCATCTAGACTCTGGGGAAGAGCCAGAAGTCACATGGTGCCAGTTCCTGTGGTAAGGTGGATGAGGACCCACTTTTGTATGTTTTTATGAGTCTGTCTTTCCAGTGATGGTACTCAGTGACAGTGTTCACTGTTTTTTTTTTTTTTTTTTTTTTTTTTGGTGAGACAGGGTCTCACTTTGTAGTTCAGGCTGGCTCTGAGCTCACTATGTAGCCCAGGCAAGCCTCAAACTCAGCAATCCGCCTGTCTCTGCCTCCCGAGTGCTGGGATTACAGGCGTGAGCCACCACGCCCGGCACTGTGGTATGTGGTATTGATGGCTGGTGGGCGTGAGTCTCCATGCCCAGCATTGTATGTGGTTTCCGGGGATCGACCTCAGGACCTTGCACTTGCGAGGAGGCAGGCGCCGGAACCTCTGAGCTAACCCTCCGGTCCTTCACTGTATTTTTGATCATATATCACAAAACCATGAGGGAGAACCTCCAGGACTACTTCAGAAAGTGGCAAGAACAATGGGACAAATGTGCTTAAAGCCAAGTGGAATATTTTGGGAGGAAATAATGGCAATGTGGCTTTTTATTGTAATAAATTTTAAAATTTAAATATTCATTGTTTATTTTGAGCACACTTCATATGTAGTCTTAACCTCGACCTTTGTTTTAAGGAAAAGTTGTTACATTTAGAACTGTACTTCATTAATGATTATTTTTTCTAACCTAAGTACTTTACTGATTTTCACTCATTCTGAATAGGATTTAGATTTAAGGGAACCATTTTCCATATTCTGAAGAATAATCATATTTACGTCATGTATAAGTATGTTGCAATAAATTTAAAACATTTATCCTGATTTGCTTCTTCACTTTAATAGGTAACTCACATTCAAACTCAGATTTATATTCCTAATTGAGTCAATTTGTCCTGTTCCTCACAAATCCCATAGCTATGGTAGACCTTTCTGAAGATGGCCACAACAGTATCTCTCATCCCACATGTTCCTTTACAATGTGACAGTCTTAGGTTGAGACAAAATATCTGACAACCAAGCTGACAACCAATGTTAAAGGAGGAAAGGTTCATTTGGCTCACAGTTAGTAGAGGTTTCAGTCCATAGTCAACTGCCTCTAAGGCAGAGTGACATGGGAGAGGGGCATCACAAAGGAAACAGATCATGGTGGGGCCAGTAGAAGACAGCAAATCAGTGAAGTAACAGCAGAAGCAGCAGCCTCCCTGGCTTCTTCTTGTCCCTTTAACTGTCTAGGCTACCCACACCCCTAGGGTGGGCCTTTCCACTGTCCACAACATGAACTATGCCAAATCAGCCAGTGGACTAATTTAGTAGTCACACACCCTTGATCCTAGAATCACACACTTAATTCTAGCATCATATATCCTAGACGCAGCCACTTCTGAAAAGCCCCACTTATGACCTCAGGAGGTTTTGGGGAAACATCTGACACAACAAGCCATAACAGTGACCATGACATCCCTTCTCAAGAAGCAGAGTCTGTTTTCATTTCCTTTGACTATAACCTGTTTTGACCAATACAATACAATTGCTAAGAGTAGGCCATAAGAAATATTTAGCTTTTGCCTTCATGTCTTGAAATGTTTTTTTTTTTTTTAAATCATTTGCCACACTGCGAGGAAGCTCAAGACTATACAAAAAGAGCTCAGGGGGGAGAACCAACGTGGAGAACCTTGGCCAGTGTCCCAGGTGAGCCCCCCCCAGGAATGCAAATGAGGGTGTTTTTTCTTTTTCAAATGAGGGCTTTTTGATGTTGTGGCTGACTCAGAGCCTAGGAACTTGAAATACTAGAGCTAAAGGAACAACCTGTAGATGCAAGAAAGAATAAATTGCTGTTGCTTTAAGATACGACATTGCAGTACTGGGGATTGAACTCTGGCCCTATGTGCTTACAAGGTAGGTGCAGTACTGCTTGTGCTAAATCCCTGGCCCCCTAAGAAACAACATTATGAGGTGGTCCACAATGTAGCCCTTTCTGAGTGGAATATGAAACTTCATTTTCTTTTGGGGGCCTTAACTCCAGGTGCACTGGCCTTCTTCATCACCCTCAGACCTCTCTAAGAATAGCTTTCTGCGGGCCAGGGATTTAGCTTAGTGGTTCCGGTATCTGCCTGGCAAGTACAAGGATCTGAGCTTGATCCCCACTAACCACATACTGCAATGCTGGGTGTGGTGGCTCACGCCTGTAATCACAGCACTCAGGAGGCAGAGGCAGGAGGATTGGTATGAGTTCGAGGCTTGCCTGGGCTACATAGTGAGCTCAGGGCCAGCCTGAACTACAAAGCGAGACCCTGTCTCAAAAAACAACAACAGGGCCAGAGGTTTAGCTCAGTGGTTCCGGCACCTGCCTCGCAAGCGCAGGGTCCTGAGTTCGATCCCCAGTAACCACATACAATGCTGGGCGTGGAGACTCACGCCCACCAGCAATCAACACCGCATACCACAGTGCCGGGTGTGGTGGCTCATGCTTGTAATCCCAGCACTGGGGAGGCAGAGACTGGAGGATTGCTGGGTTCGAGGCTTGCCTAGGCTACATAGTGAGCTCAGAGCCAGCCTGAACTACAAAATGAGACCCTGTCTCAAAACAAAAAACAAAACAAACAAAAACAACAAGAAAAAAACGCTGTGTCATCATAGTTACAACTTGGCTCTATGCACACAGTAGTTCACCCTTTAGTCATTCTGAAAATAGTGAAATAATTACAATACTATTGAATACGTTTCAATGTTTATAATGTACCACGTATAGTGTAAGGTTATTATACTTAGTACTTAATTTTTAGAGCAAATTTTTTTTGAAAAGTAAAAGAATAACTTTTTGAGCTACTCTACTATCTCCATTTTACCAATGGAAAACTAAGGCTGATACTCAGAAGTAACTTGCGCAGAATCCAGTACTATGGGGTGGTATCCTCCAGAACTCAGGGATCTGAGTCCAGAACCACAAGCTTCTTAGCTGCCGTGATGTCCTGCTCCCCAACAATAACACCTCAAGCCTCTTGAGCTAATCCTAAAGTGACTGAGGTCAGCGGAGTGTTCTTACATATGTCACTTGATTAAGAAAGTCGTTTGATTACCTCATTCATCTATTTCAGCTCTCAGGTTGCGTCCTATGCTGCCGCTGGCGACTGCATGTGAACGTTTGGCTTTTCCTGCTCACAATTCAGGGTTAGGGTTTTTGTCGAGTTTTCCAGGGTCCTCATCCCTGCGTGGCCACCGCAGAGGGCAGTAGAGTGACGGGCAGGCAGCTGGGCGCTGGGCGCACTCGGCTGCCCAGGGGTGGGGGGGGGGGGCGTCAGCCCGCAGCGTTGCTGCTGAGTCAGCTGACCGCTTTTTTCTAAGACAATGGGGGCAGGACCGCCACAGCAGCGCCTTTCAGACTTCACGCGGCAGAAAGTCTCTGATCTTGTTAGCAGTCGCAACTGTAAGGCGGGCTCCTCAGCGCCATTTTCCAGCTGCGAGGGTCCCTCCTGGGCGGACGTTCTGGAGCTGTGACTGAAGGGATGTAGTTTTCCTTCCAGCCCTGCCTGCTTTCTGTCCTCTCGGTACTGACTACTGGAGGGCTCTGAAGAACATGAAAGAGCTAATGGTAAAATGCGGCAGACCTACATTCCCACGATGCATTCAGAGCAAGGCTTTTGGAGACAGACAACCCTGGGATAGGGCCCCATTTGGGGGCTGATGAGCTGTGTGGCTTTAGGAAAGGAGCCTTCTCTGAGCCTCTGTGTCCTTAGTGATATTTACCTTGTCTTTATTGTGGAGAATAAGTCCTGCACTCAAAACCCTGGGCCTCATGCCTGTAACCATATCAGGGATATCAGTATACCCTGCATATCACTAGACCATTAACACACAGTGTGGCCTTGGAGTGTGAACTGCCAATGGGTAAAGATGAGGGTCCCTGTCCTCCTTAGTGATGTTTCCTCAGGAAAACGAACCACCACAAATCTATTTTAGAAAAGTATTATCCTGTAAACGCTTCTCTTTTTCTCATTTTAGTTTCTTTAAATGTTTTGGAGATTTATAAAACAGACTTCTAGGAGTTTAAAAAGTACCCGAGACTAAGTTAAATCCTGTTAATCTGATATTTACAGTTTCCAGAGGTCTACAGATGCCTTGAAATTATATATGATATTGTTTTTGTCTACATGTATATGCTTCCCATTTTCTGTATGGAGTTTGAGTCCAGGATCTCTTACATGCTAGGTAAGTTTTCCACCAATGAGATGCATCTCTGATTCTTTCTATTTTGAGGGTCTCTCCTCAATCTTGTGATCCTCCTGCTTTAGCCTCTTGAGTGGCTGGATTATAAGCAAGCACCACTATGCCCATCTCTGTATGTGTCTTTAAAAAAAATCTGGCTGGGCGTGGTGGCTCAAACCTATAATCCCAGCACTTGGGAGGCAGAGACAGGAGGATTGCTGAGCTCAAGGCTTGCCTGGGCTACATAGTGAGCTCAGGGCCAGCCTGAACTACAAAGCGAGACCCTGTCTCAAAAAAAAAAAAAAAAAAATCTGTACTGGGGATTGAACCTAGGAAGCCCTGAACATTCTCTCTACTATCCTTCCCCATTTGTGAGTGTGTGTGTGTTTTTTTTTTTTTTTTACCAGGGAATGAACCTAGACCTTTGGATGGATGTAAATCTTCAGCTTTTAAAAACTTCTTAAGATGGGGTCTCACTAAGTTTCTAAATTTCCCAGGCTAGGTTCTAACTTATGATCCTCCTGTCTTAGCCTCCTGGAGTGCTAGGATTACAGACTGTGCTACCATGTCTGCCATGTATGTGCGTTTTGCAGGGAGATGATTTATAATATCAAGAGATTTTCAAAACAGTCTATGCTTGGACACAACCCCTGAAACATCCTTTTAAATCTTCTACTGAAAGTAACTTGGAGGCCTTCCCTGACTTAAGAAAGAGCAAGCACACCTTTGGAAAGCACTGGAAATGGATCCTGTCTTTCTCAGCCAAGGACCAGCCTATTTCTCCCAGAGGGCCCCTAATGAAGTAGTCAGGCGAGCTGTTCCTGATGGCACAGGTGACACTGTCAGGACAGGCCCCGTGAACAAGGGAGTGCTGCCTGCCCTCATTATGGCTAACAAAGACCAAAGCCTAACCTCAGCTGTACCTTCTGTCTCTGAGAAGTCACTTATGGAGTAGACTTATAATTACAATCTGCTACCTGCAACATAATTCCGAGGATGACGAATATCTAAATCCTGTCCCCAGACATGTACCTGAGGCAAAGCCTTGAGGGCTGATAGCCATAAGGTGGTGTGTGTACTATTCTTCACTCAGTGGGGATTAGTAAATGAGGATGACGTCACTCAGAATCATAGAAGGGGCAGGTGTCCACGATGCCCTTTTGACTTCCGCAATGGAGCCTGACAGCCATGCACGGAGCTCCATAATTTATGCCTGTAACACAGAATCTGCACCAAAAAGGAATGGCTGCATCAGCATTTTAGGATTTAAAACTAGCTTTTCTTATCACAGACCCTTTCCCCTCAAAGATGATCTTGCCCATTGATTTTATAAAAAAGATAATTATTGTTGGTGTATAAATTAAATCGAGAGGCAAGTATAATATAAAGTAGCTTCAGAGTTAAATGGATGATGATTATTCTTGTAATTGTTATTATTACAATTCCTTAGTTAACAGTTCATGAACTAAGGACTCTGCAAGGCAAGCCTACAGAAGGTATTAGTGAAACATTTTTGACCCAAGGAAGTAACTCAGATAAGCAGAGGGTGCACCTGCTCCTAGTCAGACCCAGGAATATGTGAAACTCCAGCACAGGATTAACGTCTGTAGTGTCAGCAGAACAATAACAAAACAAAGCTGGCAGTGAGGTAGGGAAGTCTTTGGTGGGCGGGAAGCCCTGTCTACAGCCATGGCTGCGTGTTCTTATGCCCATCAACCAGGAAAAAGGGTCTTAAGTCTTCCAAATGGGTTTCCTCCTCACAAAGCTGTTGCAAAATAAAATACAAATCCTTCCTGAAGTCTTCCTAGCTTTCCTTCCTTAAGGAAGTTTTTGGTCAATGGGAAACAAAGCCTTATTCAAAGGATTAAAGCCATAGTCATTCTATTGTTTACAGCTTCAATAATGTGGCTTTCCTTCCACAGACAGCTTCCAGTTCACAAATGATCTAAAAAACAGGAAATTTTTGGGAAACACGTGCTTATGATAGCAAACAAGGGACCTATCATGTGATATGGAAGTTTATGCAAAGATGCATCTGATTTTATTTATTTATTTATTTATTTATTTATTTATTTATTTATTTTACTGTGCTAGGCTTCTGGATGCATTCTAGGAAGATCATTCCTTAAAAGAAAAATCCATATGGCCTCTAACATAAAACTACTCAGTTCCCACTCCCATCTGCTAAAGCACATGGTAGAGGGGAAGCAAATTCTGGCTATATTTTCATGTCTGCACTCAAGTATGATAAAGGCACCATATAGATATCTGAAATACTCTTTTTTTCCCCCTGATACCCAGAGGCCTCTGTTTCCACTCTGATTCTATCAGAGTCCTAGACCTTATTGAAAAGGTGGAGGGAGAAGAGACAGCAACACTGGTTAGCAGGGCGGAAGAGAATGTTCCAGGGCACCTAGCCACAAGAAACCACCTTCTACTTCTTCAGGAGTGTGTAGAAACAGTTGTTACTTTCCCAAGCAAGTTGGTGGAGCTCAGGATAAATCAGCAGCACTAACTGTGAGCAAACTGACTTTGTCAATCTGTTCTAGCTGCTCCTACCTAAACTATAAGGACTATTTTTATTCAGATCCCTCACTTTGGTAACTATCTTTTACTCTTTTGATCTGCATGGTTTTTTGTTTGTTTGTTTCATTTTGTGTTTTTTGCTTTGTTTTTTGGTGGCACTGGAGATCAAACTCAGGGCCTTGTGCTTGCAAGGTAGGTGCACTTAAGGTAAATCCCTGGCCCTTGATCTGTATGTTAAAAGGAACATTGTAGATCTGAATAATTTTAGTATCTCTAGCTCCCCAACATGATAATTTTTCTTCAGTCTCTGTCTTTCCTTGGTTCTTTAACTTGAGACTTCTCTCTAACTGAAGGAAAATAGGACCTATTTTCTCCTAGCATTGTCTATGATGACTCTTGCACCTCCAAGTGTGGCCTGGATTCCAGCTTCTTATGGGAAATGTAGAACCCTAGGCCCCATGCTATGATTACTAAGTCAGAATCAGCATTTTCACTGGGTACTTGGTGATTTGCATGCATTTAAAAGGGTAGGAAGGGCTGACCTACACAAATGAGATCTACAAACTGATTCATAATTCACTTTCCCCAGAGCCTATGAGATCCTACAGTACCTGACTTTGCTCATGTCTTTAGTCTCATCTTATATCTCTCTACCTCTTGTTCCTTGGTTTAACCTACCTACTTGCTTGATTCAGCCTGCAAACCTTTGCATTCACTGCTCCCTCTGCCTAGTGTTCTCTTCCTCCTTCTCATTATGGCCAATTCCTTTACTTCATTGTGGTTTCAGCTTCAATGTCACTTTGAGAAATATACCCTGACCACTCTATATTAAGCACTGCCCCTAACTTAGCCTTGCTATTGCATCACTCTGTTTTCTATTTTTTGTGGCATACATCATTGCCCAAAATCATTTTATTCATTTGGTAGCCTATTTTCTTCAGAATTGTATTTTTAGTGCCAAGAATAGTGTCTGGCATATTTAATGAATGAATGAATCAAGTTTTGGAAATTAGGAATTATGAGAACCTAGGCCCAGTCAATTCCTAGTTAAGATCTAGTACTAGACCAGTGATGGAGAACCTTTTAGAGACTGCATGCCCGAACTGCAACCCAAAACCCACTTCCTTATAGCAAAGTGCCAGTGCTGAAATTAAACTTGAATACTGAGGTTTTAGTTTAAGAAAAGCAACTATTATCTGATGCTTCGTGGCTGGGGTGACTTGGCTCACATCCCAATAGAGAGGGTTCTGTGTGCCTACTGAGGCACATGTGTGATAGGTTTGCTATCATTGTTGCAGACCAACCCAACAGCTATCAGTTAATTGACCTAAAAAAATTCAGATCAGGGCCAGAGATTTAGCTCAGTGATTCTGGCACCTGCCTCACAAGCACAAGGTCCTAGTTCGGGCCAGGTAACCACATACATGCTGGGTGTGGTGACTCAGCAATCAATACCACATACCACAGTGCCAGGCGTGGTGGCTCCTGCCTGTAGTCCCAGCACTGGGGAGGCAGAGACCAGAGGATTGCTGAGTTTGAGGCCTGCCTGGGCTACATAGTGAGCTCAGGGCCAGCCTGAACTACAAAGAGAGACCCTGTCTCAAAAAAAAAAAAAAAAAAAAAAAGCTGGCCGTGGTGGCTAATGCCTGTAATCCCAGCACTCGGGAGGCAGAGGCAGGAGGATTTCTGAGTTTGAGGCTTGCCTGGGCTACATAGTGAGCTCAGGGCCAGCCTGAACTACAAAGAGAGACCCTGTCTCAAAAAAAAAAATTCAGATCAGTGGTTCTCATAGCCTGATCCCTTGATCAGTAGCCTCAGTATCCCCTGGGAACATGATAGAGGCAAATTCTCAGAACTAATGCCAAACTGAATATATCATAAACCCTGGCAATAGGTTTCCCAAGTACTATGTTTTAATGAGCCTTGCAGGTAATTTTAATGTACTGCCTCAGACAACATCATCTCACATATGTAGAGAACCTGCAATGTTCAAAGCCCCTATACAGATAAGACTATAGTTTTAGACTTCAAGAAAACCCCTTAGGAAAGGTAGGTGTCATTATTCCTGTTTTAAGAGATAAAGAAATTAAACCCTAAGAAAGAATTTGGTCTGCTGTGGACATATAGTCCCATCAGACTCATCTATATGGTTGTAAAAATTTCAGCTATTGAGGTTGATATTGGAGACCTACTAAATTAGAATTGTTGGGATTGGGACTTTGAAACCTAAATTACAAACAATCAAATAATTGCCTTTCCTACAAGATTCTGAAGCTTCCAAAAGTTTGAAAACCAATTATGATAGAAAACACTGGAATTAAAACTCATAGTCCCTCATTCCTAATGCAAATTCACAAAACATTTTCAGAAATGGAAATGCAAATAATACTGATCTTTAATGAAAAATACTTAACAAAACTCTCAGGAATTCTGTCATCTCTAATGGACCCGAATGCTATTTACCACCTTTGTGAGGTAGAAAGAAAAAAGTTCCCTGATTAAAGTGCTGTTTTCTTGAATATCATGTAGCTGTGATTGTTATGGAATGCACTAAATGAGCATTTGTTAATCAGTGTTCCATTATTATAATAAATACTTGAGCTAACAAACCTATAAAGAGAAAAGGTTTATATTGACTTAGTTTTGGAGGTTTCGGTCCCTGCTTGATTGGCCTTGTAACACTGGGCCTGTTGTGAGACAAAACATCATGGCAGGAGTGCAAGGAGGAGCAAGACTGTTTACTCATGGTTGGGAAGTGAAATAGAGAAAGAGGAAAGGACTGAGATGACACAATCCCCTTCAAGAACAATGACCCATACATTTCCTACCAGGTCCTACCTCTTAGTTTCCACCACTTCCTAACAGCAGTAAGCTGGAGACCAAGCCTTTAACATGTGAACTTCCAGGAACTTCCAAGTTCCAAAGCACAGCAGATCCAAAACATCAACTGAGGCTTGGCAGGTTTTATGTCATAGTTTGTGATACACGGATTTTATTTTCCTGCTGGAAATTGTAAGATGCTTGACCTACTTGCTGTATTCATTTCAGTTCTTTTCCAGCTGATATGTTAACTTTGTTTTGCTTACATCTTCTAATTAAAAAGAAAATTTTAGAAAAAAATTCCTTAAATCTAGCATCTATGACTGCTTAAGCAATCACTTAACCACAGGCACCATTACTTTACCTGACTAGTCCAGAAAAATATTACATTTTAAAAGATTATTCCAAAATGGAAGGTAACTGCCTAATCTCTCTCCTGCCCAACCAGCCACCAGACTCATAAATCCAGTGGTATATAGAAAATCTCTCTTCTAGATGTCCTGTAGGCAACTTAATCTTGATGTTTTTAAAACCCAGTTCATTACGTTCTTGTCCTACCCCTCAATAATTCTTCCTGGATAAACTTAATATGCCAATGACCATACCATCCACTGCATTATCTTAGCCAGAAACCTAAGCATTATCTTTGGATTCTTTCCATCTTTTCTTTGGAAAGCCAACTAGCCCTTTTATTTTACTCCTTTCATATGTCTACTCCCTCTCTCCTCTTCATCTCTCTCAGGTCTCCATGAAGCCCTCATCATCTCTGGCTTAGGTCATCATGATGGATTCCAAAGTGACCTCATATCTATGACTAGTAGACTTCATTTCTCTATGGCTTTGCTTCTCACTCTGTACTTCAATACTTCCAAACAGTCTTCAATTCTTGTTTTTAAAAGTTTTCCATTTTAGTTCCCGAGGCACATTACACCTCTACATCATCGTCAGGTCTGTGAAAATTTCCATTACCTTTAGAAGGAACTCCCAGAAGTGGAAAGTTCAGATCAAAAGGAGAAAAGAGCTTCAAGGAGTTCAGTGGTGGCTCAGAAGAAAATTCAGTTTGTAGTGTTTGGATTTTCACAACACTGAGAGCTTGTCTGGCACTTATGTGTTGGTCTTTCTGTTTATTTGGACTGTGAGTCCATATCTTCATCATCTTCATAACACCTCTTGTGACAACTGGTGTAGGCTGTTCATCCTACTCAAGCCTGGTTTCCATTAACAGAGATTTTTTTTTCTTTTTTTTTAACCTGTGTGTACTTCCCAGCTTGGGAAACAATAGAGAGTCTGTCTTTCCCAAAATAGTAGTCAGTGGAGGGTTCTAAGTCAACTTATTGTTGGGGTCTATGTTCTGCAGAGATACCTGTTCCCCAAAATGAATAATAAATGTTTTTGTGTTCCAGCTAACCATTTCAGAAGCAGAGTTTCATCCACAATCCGTCCTTTTTCTTCTTCTTCTTCTTTTTTTCTTTTTTTGACAGGGTTTTGTTAACTTCTCCAGCTGGAACTTGAATCTGTGGCTCTCCTGCCTCAGTTTCCCAGAGTTGTGGGATTATAGGTATGTGCTACTGTACCCAGCTCTGAAGCCACTTAATTTTTGTTAGGTAGCAAGAGAAAACTAGGAAACCATGGCTTTTAAAAAAATAACCTGATACAAGTTTTGAACTTCTTTTATTTTTTCCTTTCTACATGCACAATCTGCAATATAAAGAGATGTTTAGTTCAAGCCTTAGCAAAATTTATGACCTTGTTTAAGTCTCTTTATAATAATGTCACTGAGCTTCACTTTCTTTAATGCTAAGGTCCAGTCTAGTTTCCAAATCACAGCCTTTCCCCCAAACCAATGGGGAAGTATTGAGTTCTTGTCTGAGTAAGTTTTAACTTGCAATAAAATTTTATGGCCACAAGAATTTTAAGGGAATCCCTGAATTCCAGGAAAGTACTGACTTTGCACAATGCAGAGACCTGACTCAGCAGGTTGCTCTCTGTTAGCATATGAAAAAATGGAGTCTGGAGCATCTATAAATCTGATCCTTTAACCCCTATTTCCTGAAGCAAATATTGAAAACAGTTACCTGTAACAAAAGTCTTGAAAGGGCATTGTCACCGTTCCCCTTAATTCTTTTACTGAAGTCTACAGACAACTTCAAGATCTTTGATAGCCTGTTCAGATTTGCCTAGTTGACTTAGTCTCTGGAACATCCCTACACAGAAATGCTAAGTGTAGCACAAGTGAACTGAATGATTCCTAGAGGAAATAAACTCGCCTGAGAAAAACAGCTGAAGTAAAATCCCATAAGCCAGGAAAACAGCCACACAATCACACTAACAGGTGGTCAGTTTCAAAACAGATTTCAAGGTCTGACTCACCAGCACCTGCTGTAGAACCACAGATGACAGTGTAACTCTGTCTGGGTCAGTTATGTCATCTTTGACACACTTTAAGGAAGATTAATTGCAGTATCTTTATTAGCAGAAGTAAGTCAGGTTAGATGACAACTCTCTGTGGTGGTCACTCTTGAGTTCTCTCCCATCAGAGAACAAGAAGCAATGAGAGATTTGGGGAACCAGATGGGACCTTGACAATGAATTTGTGCAAACTTCCCTTTTTTTTTTTTAGACAGGGTCTCACTTTGTAGTCCAGGCTGGCCCTGAGCTCACTATGTAGCCCAGACAAGCCTCGAACTAAGCGATCCTCCTGTCTCTGCCTCCCAAGTGCTGGGATGACAGGCGTGAGCCACCATACCCGGCACTGTGGTATGTGGTATTGATTGCTGGTGGGCATGAGTCACCACGCCCAGCATTGTATGTGGTTTGTGGGGATGAACTCAGGACCTTGTGCTTGCAAGGCAGGCCTGGAACCACTGAGCTAAATCTCTGGCCCTGTGAAAACTTCTTAAAAGCTGAGCATGGTGAAGTCTGAGCAATCTATAAGGTCCCACCTCCAAAGCTCTTTACGTTTTTTATCAAGAGCAAATCCCAAAGGTGACTGAAATGTTAGCCAACACTTCCTCTCGAATCCTCCTACTTCATCTACTGATATCCTCTCTCCTCCGCCAAAAATGATCTCAGACATCTATAAAGAACATAGCAACTGTTATGCATGTATTCCTGTTTTAAGACAAAAAGTCATCTAAAAACTCCAAAATGTCACCTCGCTCCTGATGCCTTTCCTCAACCCAGAGCTTTAATTTTCTCACTTGAATGTCTATAAGCTTTCATTGTTTCCTTTCCTGTCTCATCTAATCACATTTTAATTTAGTGGGTATTTGCTTATCACTACTATGGTTACTAGTACCACATTATTACTTAGGATCAGAATCTTTTTGTAAGGAACTGTATCTTAAGACTGCAAAAGCCTGCATGCAATTCCTTGCTTAAAGTTAGTATTGAGTGGTAAGTAACTTCAAACATCATATCAAAAAAATTGTGTTTATGCAGATAAGATCTTAATGACCCCCTGTATCAGAGTTTCCTGAGGAACCTAGTTAGTGTGGAGATTTTTGGACACTAAACCTATCTCCCTCAGAAATAAAGATTCAGTAGTCTTGGAGCAGGGTTCTTAGTAAGCAAACCAACTGATTCTGGTCAGGTTGCACAGGGGCCGAACTCAGAAATTTGTTCACAGGTCTGCAATACCAGGTTTACTTGGTGTTAAACCGTCAGTCCCTGTAGCACCAATGTCCTGATCTGCCTGTGCCTTAGAGGGATTTGGGATACAGGAGTGGCAAAGAGGCACCTGTCTCAGTGGAGTGTGAAAGTCACAGCATCACCCTTTCACCACATCATATGCTGCCAGACCCTGCTCCTGCTGTTGCCACCAACCCCTAAGTTTCCCTCTGTCACTTCCCCTTGCCACCACCAGCTGCCACTGCCTTCTTTCTTCTCAGCCTCCAAGGTTAAGTCAGATTCAGTGTTAATCACTTGAGGAAGTTTTTTAGGAAAGGGCTAAGAATGTCCCCATTCTACCACCACAATGCCATATGAATACTTGCTTCTGACCCTGACTTCTTAATTTTTTTTTTTTTTGAGACAGGGTCTCACTTTGTAGTTCAGGCTGGCCCTGAGCTCACTATGTAGCCCAGGCAAGCCTGGAACTCAGCAATCCTCCTGCCTCTGCCTCCCGAGGGCTGGGATTACAGGCATGAGCCACCACGCCCAGCATTGTGGGGTGTGGTATTGATTGCTGGAGGGCGTGAGCCACCATGCCCAATATTGTATCATTGTATGTGGTTACCAGGATCTAACCAAAGACCTTGCACTTGCTAGGCAGGTGGCAGAACCACTGAGCAAAATCTGAAGCCCAAATATTTTTATTTTTATAAACTGACTTTATTGGTATATTTCAAATATGCATAATAACCACAGGGAATTTGTACTTGTACATAATATATCTTGATTCTTCGTGAGCCTGCTTTCTTGAAAAGGTCTGCAAAGCTGGTTAGGAAGTAGGGCCTGTGGTTTGAAGTTCCTGCCACCTTTGATTTTACAATGGGTAGCAAGTGAAGTTGAGTAACAGGTCTCTTGCCCAAGCATTAGGAGCCACCACAAAGCATAGAACAGGAGCTGATGACTTGTGATTGGTCCCTTCTCTGGCCAAGTATCTCTGTGGAGGGCTGCAGTAATCTCTACAGACTGGTTTTATGCCAGCATTTTTGTCTGTTTGTTTTTGTTTTTTAAATGACCAGGATCTCAAGAGAGTTGATTTATGAAGCAAAACCTCTCTTATTTTTTGAGCTCACTATACTTGCAATCAGTTTCTCTAAGACATTCAAAGCCTTGCCATTTTTAGTTCAACGTAGATTTCTCCAGTAAAGTAGTTTCCAAAGTTCAGCAGCCATCAGAAGAGAGCTCATTAAAATACAGATTTCCAGGGCTGGAGATTTAGCTCAGTGTTTCCGGTGCCTGCCTAGCAAATGCAGGGCCCTGAGTTGGATCCTCAGCAATCACTTACAGTATGGGGCGTGGTGACTCATGGCCACTAGCAGTGTACCACACACCACAATGCTGGGTGTGGTGGCTCACGCCTGTCATCCCAGCACTTGGGAGGCAGAGGCAGGAGGATTGCTGAGTTCGAGGCTTGACTGTGGGCTACACAGTGAGCTCAGGGCCAGGCTGAACTACAAAGTGAGACCCTGTCTCAAAAAACAAAACAAAACAAACATATATACATACATACATACAGATTTCCACACCTTACCCACAGAGTTTTTGATTCTGACTACTGGCTGAGAAACTACTTTGAGAATCTCTGCTCTAGGAAAAAGCAAAATGGTAGAATTTATTAGATCACTTGGCTACCTATCTTCTGTCATTATAACAGTGGTTCTTAGCTGAAGTTGTCCTATAGATTTACCTACAAAACTTTTTAAACCTTAGGGTTTTGATGGAATGTTAAGACCCAACTTTAGACCCAATCTAGAGATGAGGCCTGCATGTTTTAAATAAAGATTCCTAGACCATGCTAGTAGGCTCTGGCCCCATCGTGTCTTAATGTATGATTCCCACTTGACAAATACATACTGACCACCTAATATATGTCCTGAGAATGACAAAATATATGTAAAATGGTCCCTAACCTCAGGCAGAGATAGATTACATGCCCAAATATTTAAACAAAAAGCTGGTGTGTGGTGTGTGCCAATTAGAGGACAAACCATTACTGAAAAGAACAAGGCTAGCTGATCCAAGGTAAATCAGTGCAGGACTTGGTCTCATATTGTTTGTGATAAGTTATGTATGCTTCTGCCACACATGAAACATGTCCCTTTGGTGGGGGAAATTGCTCATTTACTGGTTCATTGAGGATGCTCCAACTAATTCACCATGGTGGGTATGATTGAACCATGGAAATGATAGAGCATTAAATCAATAGCTAGTCAGCTGGCAACTATTCCTTTGCTAAGTATGCTATTAAGGTTCTATTTCAGAAGTTCTGTGTTCAATAGAGGTGAACTTTTTCAGCAGAGAAATACATGAATTAGAAAACATTTGAATCAAAGTTTTTTTAAAATAAACATTCCTTGAAGATGTAAAAAAAGCAAATTTATTTGTGGATCAAAAAACTATTGAAAAAGCAAATCATATTTAGTTTACTTTAAAAATATATACTTATTTGCATCCACTAAAATATAAAATAATTTAATGATCCAATAGCAACTGGCTTATGAAAGGGAAGAATTTCTAGAAAGGAGGAAATATCCTCCTCAGGTATTTCTTAGGTATAAAGGGCAATATTTAATTAAATGTGTTATTTAATTAAGTTTTTTTTCTATTTTTAAATTTAGTTTTAGATTTTGCATTCATGTGGGGGAGTTTTTCCAAGAGTAAGAAGTCCTAATGACAATGAAATAAAATTATTTTTAAGAAAAGGAAAGCAATACTTTTAAAATTGTTACATTTATTCCATTCAAAAATACTGAAAGTATTTGTAGGAGATAGCTTAGCCTGATAGGACAAAATTGTTCTCCAAGAAACTTATACTTTAGTCGAAAAAAAAGATAAATGCCTATTTGAAGCAAAGTATTATACATGCCTTTAGAGTGGAATAAATTTTAATGAGGCATCAGAGAGCTGGAAGATGAGCAGGTCAGGGTTCAAAGAGCCCTGGATAAGGCGTAGAACTGGAGTACAATGTATTACTGCACTGCCAATTTTCAGAGGCCAGCTGTTCCCAGGCAAATGAAGTCTGAGGATGAGGGTCAGTGAAATCAATAGGAAAATCAGGCCACCCTTCCGTTTTCCTTGAGATGCAGTTTTGGGATCAATAGTTTTACAGTTTCATTTCAGGAAGCCAAATGAGAATGAATCTGATGTGTTCTTTTTAGTTCACATCTTACTAACAAAACCCAATTCAAAAGATCTTATAGAGTGGTTAGATTCTGGCCATTCATATTTGATAAAAATATTTAGCCTCATTAGTAATCAAAGAAATGAAAATTAGGATAACAGTTTAGTCATTGCTTTTATTCTATCAAATCTGTAAGAATTTAAAATGAGCACTAACTGTTGGGTAAGTTGTGGGAATAGGCCTTTTTCTACCTGTGAAATACTCCTTGTTTCATCTTGGCCTGAGGACTATCCATATTTTATAGCCCATCAAGTCCCTTTCTAGGAATACATTCCAAGGGAGTAGGATGGATATGTGAAAAAACTCTTGTGCAAATGTTTCTCAAAGCTTTGCTTATTATTGAGAAAAATGAGTGAATAAAGGCTCAACAGTAGATTAATAAACAAAAAGGATATGAAGGGATCCGTGGTAGTCCATTATACTTAAAAACTATGCCCAGTGACCTGGAAAAAATTTTCCTGTGTATATTTTTTAAAATTGAATTTGCACATTTTTTTTTTTTTGAGACAGGATCTCTCTTTGTAGTTCAGTCTGGCCCTGAGCTCACTATGTGGCCCAGGCAAGCCTTGAACTCAGTAATCCTCCTGCCTCTGTCTCCTGAGTGTTGGGATTACAGGCATGAGCCACTACGCCTGGCATTGTAATATATTGTACTGATTACAAACCCAGTATTGTTGTGTGTGGTTACCGGGGATCGAACCAGGGACCTTGTGCTTGCCAGGCAGTCCCTGGAACCACTGAGCTAAATCTCTGGTCCCTATTGTACATTTTTTTTTTTTGCTTTTTGGAGACAGGGTCTTGCTTTGTAGTTCAGGCTGGACCTGAGCTCACTATGGTGCCCAGGCAAGCCGCCGCGAACTCAGCAATCCTCCTGTCTCCGCCTCCCGAGTGCTGGGATTACAGGCGTGAGCCACCACGCCCAGCATTATATGTGTAACCGGGGATCGAACTCAGGTCCTTACGCTTGCAAGGCAGGCGCCGGAAACACTGAGCTAACCCTCCGGCCCCCTATTGTACATTTTATATACATGTCATGATCACACTCAACATTGAGAATTTTTACCAGTATATGACACGACTTAATTCCCATTTTTTGCCATCCCCTTACCCATCCCTACAACCCGACCCACCCCATATATATGTATATATGTGTATATATATGTATATATATATATGTATATATATATGTATATATATACACACACACACACACACACATACTTTGTCTCCTTTGTTTTTTGAGACAGGGTCTCACTTTGTAGTTCAGGCTGGCCCTGAGCTCACTATGTAGCCCAGGCAAGCCTTGAACTCACGGAAATCCTTCTGCCTCTGCCTCCCGAGTGCTGGGATTACAGGCATGAGCCACTACGCCCGGCTGTGGTATGTGGTATTGATTGCTGGTGGGCTCAAGTCACCACTCCCAGCATTGTATGTGGTTACTGGGGATCAAACTCAGGGCCTTGCGCTTGCGAGGCAGGTGCCGGAAGCACTGAGCTAAATCTCCGGCCCCATGGCCCATCCTTTTTTATCATCACATTTTTTCTTTCCCTTCATTACTTACCCCTACCCTCCTCTTCTCTTTGAATATTTTTTATTTTACAATATCTATCATACATTCTTCCAGTGTGTTTTAGGTGAATTAGCCACGTCTACTCAAAGTCAATCCCTTTTTTCCCTCTATTTTCTTTTCTTCAAATAATTTGTGCTCCTGCCAAATAGGACCACTTGCTGTTTGTGCCCTGAACTAACTCTATAGACTTTCTTGCCTCCCTGCCTTTTTTTTCATGCTTTTCCTATTGTCTAAAAGGCTTTCTATCATATTTGAAGTCTTACATCTTTAAAATCCAGCTTTGTATAACATGCGGTGTTACCATGATCTCTTTCATCTTCTTTCCAGACATATTTACCCCTTTTTTGTATCCTCGTAACAATTTATCTTGTTTTTCTTATATCAAAATTATGTGATGAGATATTGTACTTTTCCTATTCAATCTTTTTTTATGGTACTGAATAATGAACTCAGAGGCTCAGGCCAGCTAGGTAAATGCTCTACCACTGAGCTATGGCTCCAGCCCGTTTTGTTCTATTGAGTCAGGATCTTGGTAAATTGTCCAGGCTGGGCTCAAACTGTCAGTCTTCCTACCTCAGCCTCCCAAACAGCTGAGACTATGGGTGTGTGCTGCCCTACTTGTTCCCTATTAGATTTTGAACAAATTAAGGCCTGGAACCAATTTTGTTCGGGTTTATATCCCCTGTAGTTATGACGTATGCTAGATAAATATTTACTGATTGAATGAATGAGCAACTAGGTGAATGCAGAAGTGGACCTGGAGTTGAATGCTAATGTTCTCTGTAGACATGCAATGAACTTGACAAGCGGTAAAGATGCTCTCTGATTTTTGTGTGACTTGAGGACTCAGGCTGAAAATATCCATGCTGAATATACATGGAGATGAGTACAGGGAACACCAAGACTGAGAGTGTACTGAGGAGGGCAGGCTGGGAGAGGATGATAAACCAAACTGTAGTCTTCCCTACCTTTGACCCCACCAACCTCAATATCTAGTGGGGGAGAAAGAGTAGGAATATTTTAAATTAGCATGTAATAATTGTACACATTTATAGGGTACAGTGTGATATTTCAACATATGTATTCACATATACTAATCAAATTAGCATTTCAAATTTCTTATTTCTTGTGTTTTCGTGAAATAAAAATAGATTATTGTAAATCCTAGTTACCTCACCTCACTGTGCTATGGAACAGTAGAATTTATTCCTTTTTGGTACATTGCAATTTTCATTAAAAAGCAGGCTTGATTTAAACTTCTACAAAGTAATAAATGCCTCCACTTGGTTTTCATAACTTTTAGCATGTGAGCAACAATTGTTTTAATCAGCAGGTGTAAATGGCACATTTATTCACCAGATAAAAATATAAGAATTAGGTCCGGGGATTTAGCTTAGTGACACTGCTGCCTGTCTCGTAAGTGCAAGGTCATGAGTTTGATCCTCAATACTGGAAAAAAAAATTAGCTGAGTACAGGGGCACATAAGTATAATCCCAGCACATGGGAGGCTGAGTCCAGAGGATCATCAGGAGTTCGAGGCCAGCCTGAACTACATAGCAAGAACCTTCTCCCAAAAATAAATAAATAAATGAATATATACATATATGTTCCATATAGTTTTTAACAGGGGAGAAAAAGGAATTTGAGGGCTGGAGATTTAGCTCAGTGGTTCCTGCGCCTGCCTAGCAAGTGCAAGGTCTGGTTTGATCCTGGTAACCACACACAATACTGGGCGTGGTGACTCATGCCCACCAGCAATCAGTGTCACATACCACAATGCTGGGCGTGGTGGCTCATGCCTGGCCTGTAATCCCAGCACTTGGGAGGCAGAGGCAGGAGCATTGCTGTGAGCTCGAAGCTTGCCTGGGCTATATAGTGAGCTCAGCCTGAACTACAAAGAGAGACCCAGTCTCAAACAAACAAACAAACAAACAAACACACAAGCAAACAAAAAAAGGAATTTGAGAGATTTAATGAAGCACATTGATTTATACATTGCTGGTTCAATGTACAGCAAGCATTTCATTTATGTTGATTGTGTAAATATCTTGACACGTCAGTGGGAAAATTATTGAGCTGAACAGCTGAGCTAGTGTTCAAAATCAAGGTTTGTCTTGTTAAAGCAGATTCTATTTCCACCTGCTCCACCTCATACCTTCATGTCCTGTTATACTTAGTGATACATCTGTCAGTATTCCTAAAGGAAATGCCTTTACTTCCTGAAGAATGCAACAAATTACAAAGCAAAACAACAGCATAGGCAGCTGTTACTAAACTGAACGGTTTAGTCTTTCTGACAGGGTTAGGTACTTGGGTGATTGTATTTGCCCGTACTACTATTTTAGGTAGAAAAGCCAGCTAGACATACTTAGGCAGATAGATAGGGCCAGCTCTTGAAAGACTTACAAAAAGGACATCCTCAAAGGTCAACACCATCAATAAGAAACTACATTTCAGATAGCAGTAACCAGCAGACCTCATTCTCCCAGGATGGAATGTCAAAATCCGGATCCGGCCCCTCCCTGGGAATGCAAGGATTGCAAGTTCCCCAGACAGCGGGCCAGGACTTTGAACCACCTGAAGGGGTCTCCTGACAAGCTAGACCCTCTAGGGCTTGATTTCTCATTGGACCCTATTCAATCAAAGTTGCTGAAGTAACTATGCTTGTCATTTACCCATTGGTTAACCATGGCTTGCCCATTTCTTTCAAATCTTACTGGAAGCCCCTACTGTACTCATTGGTCAACTGTAACCTGTCTACCTTTTTTGAATCTTACTGGTAGCCCCCTATTTCAGACCCACCTCACCTTGTGATTTTGCTCCATAAAAGCCCTCTGAAAGGTAAGGTAGGTGGGTTACCCACTTTCCGGGTTCCCCCTTCTGTCTCTCGTAAGGCAGAAGCTTTCTCTCTCAATAAAATTTTCCTTCTCAAACCTCCGTTGTTCCTAAAATTCATTCTTCAATTTTTAGAGAACACGAACTCGCGTTTCAGGTGGGGAGTTAGGCCTTAACTCTCCTGTGTCAGTACTATGGGCAGGTTCACAAGAGTAAGTCTTATACAAATATGGATAATCTGCGATGTAAGGGTATACGTTAATTCCTTTAGGTATACACAATTTCTAGAGGTATTTGATTTTTACTTTTTCTTTAAGAGTTCCCTAAGCTGGTAATAAAATTAAACCTCACTGTAGTGAATGATATTTTTTTCACTAAGCAATAGCAAAAACTACTTTTCACCAAAGCACCTCTCTTGCCAAAGAGTGGTGATTTACATAGCTGGCGTGTGAGTGAATGGGAAGTACTATATTTCTGGATTTGGATAATAAATAACCTCTGAGGGCTTGAACTTTCCTTCGTTCCCACAGACTGCATCCACAGAGCGGTGCTCTTGGCCTGAAAGGAAGGATTTGCCCTGGGTTGGAAGGAAGTGAAATAAATAGAACTGGAAGAGGCAAGGTCACCTTTAATATTGTAGGAATAGCCTCTCAACAAGCTTGACAATTGCTTTGTTTCTTCCTCCCCCGGTGCTATAAACAGGCAGAGTCAAAGAAAATTCTCAGCACACATTTTGTGTGTGTGTGTGTGTGTGTGTGTGTGTGTGTCTAGGAAGCTTCCAGAGCTCTGAGGAAGGGGAGGACTTGGGCTTCACAGTGTTTGTGAGGCCTGCCAGGGTTACCATTGTATTTTACTGTAGTGACCAGAAGGGAAAACTGCTTGTTTTTAAAGGAAGGAGTTATATTGTCCTAAATTCCTGTGTATAAACAAGATACAGTAGGAATCTTTAATTTGACTAGGAGGAATAAGGAGAACATTTGCCTCTCCACTCTGTTTTTCCCTACTCTCAGTATCACATGGTAGTAATGTCCACAAAAATGTTATTTTAAAGCCATTCTCCTTAGGACCAGTTCAGTTGGTATTCTAAACACAGAGTCCACTCTGCAATGGCATTAGGCTTAAAGAAATTCTCTTTTCTTCCAGATTCCTTCAGGCACATCCACTCAGGCTTCCCTGTGTGTCCACATGCTGTGGTTCCCCAGCCATTGTTTCTGATTATATCCCTATTCGGGTTGGGGGAGGCTTGCTAGGGAAAAGATATTAACAGCTTTGGAAGTCAAAAGGCTGAGAAACACATATATCTGGAATTTCAGTACTCTGGTTCTGGGAATTTCTTAAAAAGCCCACTGTACAACTTATCTTGAAAAGCCATTTGAAAGAAGTATTGTTATCAGAAAAAAACTCCCACATAATTTAGACTAGACTTTTTAAGTCAGAAAGATGACTTAATATGGTTTAAATGTAGATATTAAAACTAAACAAAACTGAGTTGCTTGTGAATTGTTACTTACCTCTCCACGTCAGTTCAGCAGAAGTATTTAGGAAAACCTCCTCCCTAGTAACCTGGAAGTGCTGGAGTGCGAGGAGCTGTTATATTTTCAAAAGGTACACTTAATAGGATGTAAGAAAAACACAGAATCTCTAAGAGATATAGGAAGAGAAACCTAAAGGGAAGTCTCTGTCTAATGTGAATGTTGTCTACTTATTTACAACTCCAAAATGATATACATTCTCAGCATTGCAGATAACAGGCCAAAGAACTATTGTGGCAACTGCTAGATGGAGCTGGAGCTGTTATGTGGCCAACTTTTAATCTGTGGGTATGTAATATTCTGACTTCTGTCTGGTCGGTATATCAAATTAAGTATGTGGGAGTAGACATGGGCTACAGAAATTCTAATTGATATGCACCACTAAAAGACTATATTAGAATGGACCTGGCCAGGCAAATCGTCCTCTTGATGTTCCTCCTGCCTTACAACAGCTAGAAGACATTTTTTTCCCTGAGTGTACAAGGGACAAGTGGGAGGGACACACTCTCTCTTCTTTGTCCTCTCAACACCTAGAAAAGCATGGTTGATCTGATTTGTCTAGCAATGAGAATTCTCACAGTATACTTCTCAGGGAGGTGGGGTGCACACATGTGCACATACGCAGATGCTCACGCTCACTTCACACCTAACCTTTCCCTCCCCTGAAAAACATAAAAGCGATGAGTCCAGATCAAAGGACTTGCCATGCTTCTCAGACATTCCATTTTCTCTGAGGATGGCAGGACTCCATCCAAAGGTAGCAGCTGTGTTGTTGAGCTCTTACTTCATTTTAGTCAACAAAATAGCAACTTCTATTGTAACAAATCCCAGTTTTATTTTCCCACTTTTCTCTCGTGGTTCTGTTTCTAACAGAAATCTGACTTACTCCTTGTGCAGAAACTGCCCCCAGTCTGCACTATGTGATTGCGCGAGCCTGGCTCTTGTTCATTAAGACGCATCCACGAAACAGAATTGATGAGCTCTCAGTGGCCATTTGTAGTAAGTGAGATCCATAGGCATCAGGACTTGATGCATAGCCCTCATCTCCTAGGGCTCCTGTGCAATGATTCTCATCTGTCTTAGTTAGAAAGTGAATTAATCTCGACCTTGCCCCCTGGGTGTAGATCTCTGCCCTCTCACAGATCTTCCATTCATTTCTTCATCTGAAGCACTTCTTGTTTCAGGCCCAGGTTCCCCCAATTTCAATCATATCTAGCCACTTGTCTTTAAATTATATTGCTTTGATTTTAAACAAATCTATATTTCTTCTTTTAGGAGAAAATTCTCATTCTGAGTTGTAATTTAATTATAAGGATCATTAAGACTTTGAAGGATGCTAATGGGCAAAAAAGGGACTTAACAAAACAAAAGTTATTAGTAGGAATTACAAATCACGTAGCATTTCAACATCACGCCTCTGCTCGGATGTGGGCATTTTGTTGAAAGAGACTTTGTTTTGAACAGTGACAGTGCAGAAGGCCTATGGGAGAAATGGGCTTCTAACTTGATTCATAGCATGCATAGCAAATCATCTCTTATATTTTATATTAATACAGTAACAGAGGGGCCAGAGGGTTAGCTCAGTTGTTCTGGTGCCTGCCTCGCAAGTGCAAGGACCTGAGTTCGATCCCCGATAACCACATATAATGCTGGGCGTGGAGACACGCCCACCAACAATCAACACTGCATACCACAATGCCGGAAGTGGTGGCTCATGCCTGTAATCCCAGCACTTGGGAGGCAGAGACAGGAGGATTGCTGAGTTTGCGGCGGCTTGCCTGGGCACCATAGTGAGCTCAGGGCCAGCCTGAACTACAACGTGAGACCTTGTCTCAAAAAGCTAAAAAAAAAAAAAAAAAAAATACAGTAACAGATTTAGAAACATAATTGGCAGAAAACTTGATGTGTTAGACGTTATTTCAATCCCATCACTCAACTGTACTTATTTCATCCATACTTTGTTTTGGTATAGATGAAATTGATATTTCACAATAAAAGTAAAATTGCCAGATATTCTCGTTGGTGCCTTCATCAGTTTGGAGAGTCAAACTATAGTGACAGCACTGTTAATTAAGATGGTAAGGAAAATTTCAGTTTGATGGGGATTATTCTCATTAGTGAGCATGAGTTAAATGTTCAATTTAGGAAATGGTTGCCCAAGTATGAAAAGTATTTGAACCATGCCATACTGCATAAGGTTAATAATGAAACATTGTATGACTGCATTATATTTTTACCAAATTTCATTAGACTTGCATACTCATTGGTGTATGCATGTGCACATACAGTGGCACACTGAAAATGATTCTTGGCTAAAATCAGAAACAGAAAAATATTTTCATTACACAGAAAGCAGACATGGCTGAGAAACACAACTAAATGGTTATTCATGTCAAGTTTATAGCTCTCAAGATTTGCTGAAAGACCATGCAGAGCAAAGAAGAGAAAAGAATAGTTTCTTACAAAAATGGCAGCCCGAGCCTAGTCCTGTATGCCTTGTGCTCTTACTGAAGTGACTGCCTCACCCAGGCTGCCACAGGAAGAAGGGTGCTGGCAGAAAAGAGCCTCCACACTGCCCATCAGTTCCATTTGCTGTGGCTCTAAACTGGTGATCTTGAAAACAATGGAGAACATAGATATTATTAATAATTCTGAGTTGCAAGTGTGGCTATGGAACAACCAAGATCTATGATAGCCTATCCAGAAATCTCAAAGAATGCCAATCCATGTGATGCTACCCAGCAAAAGATCCTCCCTTGTTTTGTGACAATTCAGGCATGGGAGAAGGAGAAAAGCCAGATTAACTCTGGTGGCAGTAGAGGCAAACAAATAAGGCGTAGTCAAGAATCTGAGAAGGATGAGTTTAAAGAGGGAGAGGCTCAGGAAAGGGCAACCTGACACCAGTGATAACGTATGGCATCTGGTGTAGTAGCTTATGCCTATAAATCCCAGCAGTCTAGGAGGCTGAGACAGAAGGACCTCAAATTTAAACCAGTCTCAGTGAAAAAGAGAAAGAGAGAGAGAGGAGAGAGAGAGAGAGAGAGAGAGAGTG
>PVIC010022562.1:0-27578 GCA_004025085.1 Thryonomys swinderianus | reverse complement strand
AGGATTTGAGAACTGTTTCAGAAAATGGCAAGAAAGATGTTTGATGTGAGGGTGAGTACTTTGAGAGTGATTCATGGCAATGTGTTTTTTGCTGAAATAAATTTTAAAATCTAAACATTTATTGTATATTGTGATCACATTCCCTACAAAGCAGGAGATTGGCCCCTGTTATCTCTCAAGCCCAAAAGAATCTCAGGATTCTATTGGCATTCAGTCCAGGATTTCAGATATAAATCTGATGTTTAACAACTATATTGCAGCTGTGAGAATTTATTACTTAGGGGAATAACATATGGGGTTGAATTTTTCCACTGTCGGGGTAGATGGTGGGTAAGTTTTAACCAAAAGGGAAAAACTATGGTAACAATAAATTAAACTAATAATCTGCTTCTGCTTCTGCTGTGACAGTAAGCAGTTCCCCATGTTATGCTGGGGTCTAAGATCCCTCTACAGTTCTTCATGACCATAACTGAGGCCATAACTCAGCTTTCCTTATGGAAATTTCCAGAAATGAACAATGCTCCTGTAGTCTGTCCAGCATGCTGCTATATTAATGGAACTAATACAGGTTATCTATCACTGTAGTGGCTTTAATTAGCTCCACAACTGATTATTGATTAAACATCAAGCACTCATTAAGGAGGAATTCTTTGGTAAGTACAGGACTGACATAGATATAGTACATCATTTTATTTTTGACTGTTACATTTCAGTTTAAGCAGGGGATTAGACATTTTCAAAACGCTAAATGGAACAGTAATTTCTAAATGTTAGTATAAATTATGAGTTAAATAACATTTTACTATTTTAATAAAACCATTTAATAAAAATGACTACTATATCATAAAGAGGATGAATTACTTTATGCCTCATTAAAAAGAAAATGTTTCTATTTGTAATAAGAGTAAACTGCATTTGTTTTGATCTGAGCTTACTCTATTTCCAGCCAGGTACTGGAGGCAGTTTTCTAATTCAAGGCTTCTAGCTGTGGACAGAGATTATTGGTTTTGTCTAACTTTAAGGAACTCCTCATGCACATTCATGTTCAGCAAAAATTTTTCAAGCCCCCACAAACAGGGCTTTTCCTAAATGACTTCATTAATATCACTAGAAATCCAATTATGTTTCATTCTTTACTAGGTTATGCTGGCTCTTCAGTTCAGGATAATTTTCCATAAGCAAAATTAACAACTTGGTGCAAAAGATTATGCACCCACTTTATAATTACTGCAGATTTCTAAGAAGAAATAAATGTCATTTCATCCAGTAAATTCTATTTTTGCCAAAGATTTTTCTTTTCTTGTCTCTTAAGTATTTCATGGTAATAGGGTACAGAAAGAATAGTAAAGGCAGGGTTTTTTTAAAAGTCCAGCTTAACAGTTCATTTGTACATCAACGATTAGCAATACCAAGGCACACAGAGCTTCACATCTGTGTTTTTCCTCACGATACCTTACGCACTCCTTTCACAGAACATTATCACTAAAGCCAAGTGTCTGTTCATTCAGAAATCCTCCCGAGTGAAGACCTCTGTAACTCTCCTCGCACCCAACTCCATACATGGGAGTACCTCACTAGCCTGGCTCCCTGAGGACAGGATAGTTTCCAGGACTATCTCCAGGACTCTCGGTGTGTGACTTGTATGCTGTGGAGATGATCTGATAACAATTTTAGAGCAGAAGCAGCAATGCCATAAGTGCTTTCCACTTGACTGATTTAGGGGAGGTATAAATTCTGAGGTGTGAGACAAGCACACATAATTGCATTCCATAAATTTTAGAACCTTACATGTGCAAACCCCTCTCCACATACTTGATGGGCAATCACCCTTCAAAGAGTATTTCAAAGACAGTCTTGTTTATTTATCAATAATTCTAATACTTAAACTCAGAAGACATGTTGCCTGGCCTCAAATCCTTGCCTTGCTTTGTACCATGTTCCTCAGTTTTCTTACATCTACATGATGAAAAATAGTACTTATAAGGTTGTTATGAAGATAAACACAAGTCAGCCATGGTAACTGGCACACTGTGCATGCTTAGTGAATGCTATTACATTCAGTAAGATACCCTTCCCTTCTTTCACATCCATAGAGTCTGAGTGGTCATGTCTCCCCAAATTAGTATTTTGGGATTCCTAACTCCCAAGGTGCTGGTATTAGGAAATGATAATGGGAGTGATTACACAACTGGGCCAAGTCCTCACAAATGATTGGTGCCCTTCCAAATGACACCTGAGACAGATCTATTTCCCCTCTCCCATGAGAGAGGACACAGTCAGTAGATGTCACCTATGAGAGGAGAAGTAGACCCTCCCCAGACACTGAACCTGCTAATCTCTTAATCTTCTCAGGCTCCAGAACCCCAAGAAATAAGTTTCTGCTTTTTAAGACTCTATGGTCTTTTGCTGCAGCAGCCCAAACAGACTTGAGCAATATCTTTCAAGCCTATAACAGCCCTTGCCAGCTAACACTCATTTGTTTATTTTTATTTTTTAATTTAATTTTATATTTTTTTGAGACAGGGTCTCGCTTTGTAGTTCAGGCTGGCCCTGAGCTCACTGTGTAGCCCAGGCAAGCCTCGAACTCAGCAATCCTCCTGCCTCTGCCTCCCGAGTGCTAGGATTACAGGTGTGAGCAACCACGCCTGGCTCATTTGTTTATTTTTGTACATATAGGGAGCAAAGAGATGGTTTTTGCTTCCTGGATCAAAGAAACTGAGCCACAGAAAGACTTAATCCTTACTCAATAAGTCAAAAAAGAAAGTCAGTAGAAGAGAAGGTCTTTTAGAAAGGTCTTGCATCAAAAAAGTTCTCATATGACGTCTTCAGAGGCACTGAAATTCAAGTTTCATCTATTGAAGGAGGATGCCCAAGAGTTTGCACATGGAATAGACATGCATCAGGACCACAATGAACACAGTGGTAGCAGAAGCTAAGGAAGAGCCTTTGGCAGCAAAGGAGTTTCAAGCCTTTGGCAATGTTGAAGGGGAAAGCGCATGCATAATGCAAGGCCACCAAGTTTACTACTAGAATTGCCAAGTCACCTGTAACTTTAAATATTCAGTTCTTTTCAGGGAAATGTCTCAGACTTCTTTGATGTTGCATGTGTGTATCAGACATCTAGCTTACCAGGTTTAGTCTATTTAAACAGAGGACACGAGACACTTGGGATTTTAAAATCACAAAAGCCTCATACTCATCTCTTAGAAATGCAGCTTCACCTAAAATGAAAACTCTACCATGGGATGCTTTTGTTTTGATGAAAAACAGTTTGGAATTTACACATATCCTCTATACTTGTCCTTTCAGTTATTAAAAAGAAGAAAGTAGTGAGGGGCCTTTGTTAATCTGTTCACGGAAGCTTTTTAAGTTTTCAAAGGGGTTTTGACTGGGTGCCCAGACATTATCATTGTGCCTATTTTTTTTTAACCACTTGATTTTAGGAAATGCCTTGAAATCATTCAACTTCTGATTTTATCTCTAGACAGATGTGACCCCAGAGGGAAATTCTATGCATGTACCCACACTGCCTTCCACTCTGTCTTGACTCGAACCACTGCTTTGGCCTCCATGCCCTTACATGTCTGTCACCTCTCGTATTACTGAAAGCCTGGCTATACTTACAAGTCCATTTTCAGACCCTTTCTTCCACAGTTTTTCTCAATGCTCACCATAACCTTTCTCTGGATCGTTGAAGCCTTCTACCTGAATCTACGATGGTATGAACCAGTTGCCTATTAGTATCCACAAGAGACTGATTCTAGGATACTGCACAGGTACCAAAGTCTGTGCCTAAGTACTGAAGCCCCTTTATAAAATGGTATCACATTTGCACCTAACTGATACATATCCTCCTACATACCTTAAGTCATTTCTAGATTCCTTATAATGCATAATCAAGTGTAAGTACTATATAGATAAGCATTATATTGCTTAGGGGATGATGACAAGAACAAAAATTCTGTATATGTTTAGTACAGATGTTATTCTTTTAGTATTTTTCAGTACGTGGTTGACTGTATTAACAAACGCAGAGCCACTGGGTATACATCTAGGGCCAAGCATAATGGTCTGTTTTCTGTTATAACTGTCAGTTAAAAGGGGTAGGGTTTGGGGGCTGAAAGGACAGACAACCTGCTGAGACTTCCTAGCTGTATAACCTTGGGCAAGGAATGTCACATCTCTTTGTCTCGCCTGCCTCGTTACATAACATGCTTAGAATAGTACCTAGCAGGAAGGTTAGCTATTAGGCTACTCTTGCTTTAGCACTTTTACTCTGCTGAAAGCCTGTTGAATTGGTACCATTTCACCTGCAGCTCCAGGTCCAACAGCAAGCATCTTACAGAAACACACTTGCGATTCTAACGTCAAATAAAACCCAAGTTTTAGTTCCAAGCTGGCCTTGAATTAGCTCTAGGACTTTAGTGAATCATTTAATCTCTCTGGGTTTTGTGATATTCTTCCAAAATGAGAATTGATCATTTCTTTTTTAAAAATGTGATCATTTCTAAAGGTGCATTTATTGCTAAAATATTATCAGTTTATGACAGTATTAATTCAGATAATCAGATGCATTATAAAATCATGTGCAGTGGATCTTTCGATTTAGACCTTAAATTTTTTTCACATTTTTTTTTTACATTTTTATTCTTTAACATTTCTGGTTTATTTTAAGATAGTAAATCCAAGGAAATGACCATAATTTATTCTGTTTTGGCAAATGCCATCTATATTTAATACAATTATACCATATATTTATATACATATATAGTAACAAAGCTACATGCCTTAACTACCAAATATAAACAAATTATTCTAATTAAGAGGTTTGCTATTAAAGCACTCTAATCATTTAAACATCATAATATAGTGATCATGGTATCTCCCCTGCCAGTTAAGTATAAATGTCATAATATAGTAATTTCAGAACATAGTAATTTAGATAGAACGTTTTGTTAACACGGATTCTTTTTTTCCTTTTTTTTTTTTTTTTTTTGAGACAAAGTCTCGGTTTGTAGTTCAGGCTGGCTCTGGACTCACTATGATGTAGCCCAGGCAAACCTCAAACCCAGTAATCCTCCTGCCTCTGCCTCCCAAGAGCTGGGATTATAGCTGTGAGCCACCACTCCCAGCATTGTGGTATGTGGTACTAATTGCTGGTGGGCGTGAGTCATTACACCCAGGACTGTTTTATGTGGTTTACCGGGGATCAAATCAGGGACTTTGCGCTTGCCAGGCAGGCGCTGGAACCACTGAGCTAAATCTCTGGCCCAAGGATTCTTAATATGAAACATTCTATATAAGTTTTTGGTTTTAGAAAACTACACTTTCTTTTTCATTTTCTAGACAAATAATTTTGGAGGGAAGAGTCCCTATTGCTTACTTATAAAAGACAGCCATGTGATATATGCATACCTATCTTTACAGTGGCACAATTCCTAATAGCTAAATCTTGGGAGTAGTTTATATGCCCATAGTAGGTGAATGAATAAAGAAAATGTACTATCTACACACAATGGAGTACTCTTCTGTCATAAGAATAAACCTGAGTCACTGGTAGGAAAATGGATGTACCATAATTTTAATTGAAAGAAATCAGAAACACCAGCTTGAATATCACCTCGTTTCTTTTGCAGAGAGAAATCCAAGTTATAAATAAAGAACTATAAATCAAGAGCAAAATAAGAGAGATAATAGGAAGTAGGGAGATAGGTTTTTCTCAATTGAGAAGGGATCGAGATGGAGGAAGAGAAAGAGGAAGGAGAAGAGGCGATGAAAAAAGAACATTGTGTTTTGTACATGTAAAACTCACTAGGAGCACAGTCAGTATCTACTGTGAACATTACTAATAAAAAAGTGATCAATAACAAATGGATGGTTACATAAAGTTTGATCCATCTGTGAATGGGTATCAAGGCATAATTTGTCTATGCTTTAGAAAAATCATAAAAGAAGTCCCAAAATGCTAATCATGTTAAGTCAAAAATTTGGTGCAGAATTGTAAAAACATTTAATACTGAATTCCTGCAAAAATCATATGGAATAAATATGTGCATTTAATCATTGGCAGGGAAAAAATAAGCACCAACCATAACTAATTCTCAAATCTTATTAAGAGAATGAAACGGCCAAGCAGGAGCTAGGGAGCAGTTGGCCTTGTTAATTAGCAGGAAGTCGTAAAAGATATCTACACACAAAGTTTTTATCAAACAGCTGTCATCTTGGATCCTTGAAATGGTAATTTATAAAATCCCAGTCACTTGGTCAGGAAAAAGGTAGAGATTAAACAGGCTAACTAATCTCCAAAGTCAGTCTGTGTCAAGCCAAGATTAGAATTCAGAGATTTTTGCCAGAAAAACAGATGACACCAGTACCTCTTTCCTTCCATTCAAGTGGTTAGCAATCAGGCCGGGGAAGGATACACAGAAACACTTTGTCAGCCCAAAATCTCTAAATAGACAGCTTTTTTAGAAAAAGTTTTCCAGGTGGCATCCTGGAGAGCCTATTATTCTGAAGAGATTTTCAGCTGAGGAGCTTTTTACATATCTTTTACTCCTTATTTCCTTTTGTTGAATATTTTGTTCTAACTTGGTCCTTTTTGTCATCTATTTCCAAGGAATTAATTTTTCTCTCATTACAGAAATACATATTTCAAATACTCAAAATGCCCTTGAGCTAAAATAAATACTTAGCAGAAAAAATTAAAAATCTCTTTGAGGCCCACTCAGGAAAAAATTTTCTGATAGGAGCTGGCAAGCCTCATGAGGTCTCTGAGAGTGACTCTTCAACCTTGCCTGGGGCGAGCTTCTTTAGAGAGGGCAGTGTTAGCTCTTGGTTTGGAAGAGGCTCAGGGAGCAAGTTTTTGCTGTTCTCTGAGGCTGAATGTTCAAAGGACTGAAAACAAACAGCATCTTCCTTTTTAGAACCTCTAAAGAATAATGAGTTCTTTCTATTTTAAGACTTTTTTTTTTTTTTGCTTTTTGAGACAGGGTCTCGCTTTGAGGTTCAGGCTGGCCTTGAGCTCACTATGGTGCCCAGGCAAGCCGCCGCGAACTCAGCAATCCTCCTGTCTCTGCCTCCCGAGTGCTGGGATTACAGGCGTGAGCCACCATGTCCGGCCTTGTGGTATGCGGTGTTGACTGTTGGTGGGTGTGTCTCCACGCCCAGCATTATATGTGGTCACCGGGGATCGAACTCAGGACCTTGCGCTTGCGAGGCAGGCTCCGGAACCACTGAGCTAACCCTCCGGCCCTATTTTAAGACTTTTTAAAAGAGATAAGTGCTCCAAAGATATGTAAAGACCAGAGAAGAAGATGGGTTCACTGGCAAGTCCACAGCACAGACATTTCCTTGTACAAGCTGCTGTGCAGCTTCTTGGTTTGCGCTGGAACAGTTAGCCTTAGAAAGAAGAAAACAAAGGTGAGTGGAGCAAGACAATGGACCTTTGCAGAACCTCTTTGTATGAGCGCATGCTGTACAGGTAGTGTTGACACACACACAACATTAAAGATGTACCGAAAAGTATCTTTTTCAGAGACAACCAAAATGTTCGTACTCTACATTAAAGCTGAATAGGCAAAGCCATTTGGGTTCATCCATTTTGTCATCCACATCAAGGTATGAAAAGCTGGGTCAAGTTTTTACAAGTAAAAAGTGCTTCACCTGTGAATTCCATCTCTTCTCTGGCTCTGTCTTCCTCCTCTCCTTTCTCCTGCACAACCTTCCCTCAGGCAGCTGTCCAGTGAGGGACTGATGGGCTTTGAGAACACAACTGGGTTTAGAATTTGAATGAGTCATTTATTGTATTCAGGATCCTGAGCTATTTATTCAGAGTTCTTGTTCATACTTGTAAAACTGGGATTAGGAATAGTATCTGCCTCATAGGGTGCTGCACAGGGTATGGATAAATCTTCATTTCCACTCTTCTTTACCTCAAGATTTAATGGGGCTTGAGGGTGGACCACCATATGTGTCACTGATGCATGGACAGTGTGAGTCAATGACACATAATTAACAATCAATGATGTATATTTATGATGGTGTCTGTTAATCGATTAAAATTAGCTTGTTGAGGACAGTAAACTGTTTTGTAAAATGCTGTTGAGCCTCGAAAAGGTAAAGAAACATTAATGGATATCAAATAATGGCATAGAGTATGCAGCTAAAATACAGAATAATCTGTTGAGATTTTGGTATTGGGACAAGCTTAACACTTTAAGTCATTCATCATGAAACATTTGGGTTGACTGAGGGATATTTTGCTTTCAGTATTTAAGCCTCTGCGTCACCTTTTTTCTGTTTCTGCCTTTCATTCTCCCACTTTCCCAGTGCAGCAGTTCTGATAACATTTACTGTGGATTCAGTATTCTCAGGGAATTACTTTTCTTGTTCTTTTTGTACAAATACTCATTGTAGCAATATATTAGATATTATATTCCTTACTGCTAAATTCACTCTGTGAGGCAGACAAGTAGTGGCTATGATCTTCTTTCCACTGATTATGAAGAAGATGATACTAACTACTGACATTTATTATGTGCCAGGCATTGTTCTGAATGCTTTATCTATATCAATGCAACTTTATTTTTCCTCTTAGCACCTATACCTGGCACATTATACAGTTTCTTGTTCACTGTCTATCTCTCCTCACTAGACTATAAAAGCCTTGAGAGGAAATACATAGTCTGTTTGTATTCACAGTCATGTCTATAGTTCATCTAATAGAACCTGGCACAAGAGACATTAAAAAAGTATTGTTGAATGAATATTGGTCTTCACAACATTTATTCTCTAAGAGTTGAGTGTTGTTATGGTCTCCGTGTTACACATGAAAATCTGAGATAAAGGGTAGTACATAGCCAGAAAGTAACAGGTCTGTGATTTAAGCACTGAGCTACCAAGGTTGCTAATTTATGTATTATCTTGACTGAGCCTGGAACATTGCTCTGGGTCTGTCTATGAAGGTGATTCTGGGTAAAGCAAATTGCCCTCCCTAGTGTACTTGGACCTTATACAATCCATTCATGGCCTGTACAGAACAAAAAGACTGTGTAAGACAGAACTCACTCTCTGTGTACGATAGCATTGTGGCTTAAATATAAAGTGTCTCCTAAAGACTCATGTATTAAAGATTTGATCTTTAGCACCAAAGTATTCAGAGGTAGGTCCTAGAGAAGTGATTGGATCATGAAGACTTTAACTCCTGCAATGGATTCATCTACCAGATTTTATAGTGTGCAGCATTACTGAGGGGTGATGGGAACAGAAGCGAGGCTTGTTGAAGGGAATGGGTCACAAAGATGTGGCCTGAGGACTATACTTGTTCCCAGCCTTGTCCTCTCTAGTTCATACTCTGCTTCTCGGCTGCCATGAGTGAACAGCTGTTTTCCACTATGCCCTGCTGCCATAAGGAACCACTTCACCATAGGCCCAGAAACAGAGCCAGCTAACCATAGACTGGAACCTCTGAAACCATAGCCAAAATGAATTTTTCCTCCATAAGGTTGACTATCTCAGGTACTTTGTCACAGTAATGGAAAGGTGGTGAACATAGATGGTCACTCAAACTCAAGGAATTTTCTGATTTCAGACCTAGAGTTGGTACAGAACTTTATAACATTGGCTCACTCAATTCTAAGACTTTTAGATTTAGATTAGACTTATACAACTGTCTATTCTGAATCTCCAACTAACCAGAGAACTGGGATTTTTTAACTTCCCACAACAATGAGAGCTAACTCCTTATAATAAGTTACTTTGTGTACACACACACACACACACACACACACACACACACACGTTCTGTTGCTGTGGTGAACTCAAACATATACAGAGGCTAAATAATTTTCCAGGGCCATACAACTAGCAATTACTGAAATTGAAATTGAAATACAAGTTCGCTGACTGCCAGTCTAGTCATTTTTGTTTCTTTACAGCATAACACTTTCCCTGGTTTCTTAGCCCTGCTCTCAAACTTAGTAATTCTACCCGTTAGCTCTCTTGAAATGTTCAATTCAAAAGTAAGTGAGTGAGCATATTAGACTCAAATGAGAACCTGTGGATCAAAGTTTACCCTTTTACTTTCTAGTCCAACAATCCTATATGTCAGATATTTAAATTAACATTTCTAAGAAGTAAAGGTTGCCATCAAGCTACATGCTCAATTTTTCACTTAAATGTTTGCTAGAGCAATGTTAATTCCATTGATACTAAAAAATAAAAATAAGCAGGTGAGACGATGCTTAATTTCTCTGAATTGTGGGGCAGCATTAACATTTAGAGGTCTCACTGGGGAAATGGCTCCCCAAAACTACAGACAGAGAAAAAAAGAGATGGTAAAGGACCTGGGCTCTGGAGCCAGAACTAGACCTGAGATCTCACTTCCCTATGAGTTGTGCAGCCTTGGATAAACCCCTCTGCACCTAGAGATTCTGTGGCTACTGGATGAGCATAATGTCAGCAGCCACCTCACAGTGATGCTATGTTGCTTGAGCTGATATAAGTAGTTTGCTGAGCACAGCGACTAGCACATGTACAATAAGCATACAGTAAATGTTAAAGCTTCCAGCAACCATGACTAGTTACATATAAATAACTCTTCTTTCAAGTTAATAGAATCTATGTTTTAAAAACGGTTTAGCAATGAGCTTGCTAACTAAAAGACTCATTTCCAGTCCTCTTTCCAGCCTTCTGGGGTCATGGTGTAGGCCAATGAAGTGTATTTGAAAATGTAATGTGAGATTTACATCAAGTCTCTTTGAAAGTCAAGGGGCTTCTGTTCTTCCCAATCTCCATTCTGGATCTAGGAATGCAGAGGTAATGGCTGAGGCTTTACAAATACCTGGAACTATAAAGACAAATGTTGCAACTGGCTTTCTCCCAACAGTGGATAAGGAGGAGCCTGATTCTTGAAGGGCATTATGTAACCTATATAACAGCACTGGGCTACCATTTTTTTTTTTAACTTCTCTTATATGTGAGAGAATATAAACTTTTCTCTTATTCATGACATTATTTTGGGTATCTCTGCAAATGATAGTCAAACTAATCTTATCTGCAAGTTGTCCTTTGTGGTGTTCTAAATATTCAAATAAAGGCTTGAAGCCATTCTAAGACCTTGCTTTTACACATAAAGTCAAAAGCGGTCAAAAAGACAGAAGAGCTGCACATCTTCTGTCTTTCAGATGGCCACGCTGATGCCACCACCCTCTCCTGCTTAGTTCAGGGCTTCATACTCTATCAGTTTTATACCTTGCACTCTATCACAGCATCTACTTATCAAGTCATCATATCAGAGTTACCACATGATCCATGCAACCTGGACCAATCAGATTCGGTTCACTCTAAGGGTATAAAATTTTCAGGAACTGTGCACAACTTACTTGGATTTATGGATGTCTGCCCTGCTCTGCGGGATCAGCTCAACTATTAGAATTACTGGCAGATATCTGCTCCAACCTGCAAGATCTTCTACTACAAGGATTACTGCACTAGGATTATTGGCAGACATCTGCCCCTATCTTCCTGTGCATTTTTATGTTATTGGGACAAAACCTTCTGATGGAACGGTGAGAATATCAACAGTATCAACAGTTTCTGCAGAAACTACATTGAGGATGACCTGCTTTGGAGGCCTAAGGGTGGCTGTAACTTAACAAAATATTCCATTGGTATGAAGAAGTTAATACACTTCTGAAATGTTTGCCTTCAACTCCCAAGGAATTTCAAGAATTAGGAGAGAATGAGTCTTGTTAATTTTGCAATACCAGCCATTCTTCGTGGAGTGAGATGAAATTTCATTGTTGTTTTCATCTGTATCTCTCAAATGAACAGTGATCTTGAGCATTTCTTCATATGCTTCTTGGCTGCTTTTACTTCTTCCTCTGAAAAGTGTCTGTTCATTTCAGATGCCTATTTTTGAACTGGGTCTTTAAATTTGAGGGCCTAATTTTTTAAGCTCCTTATATATTCTAGATAGTAGCCCTTTGTCTGAGAAACAGCTGGTGAAGATTTTTTTTCCCATATTGTTTGTTGTCTTTTAGCTCTGCTGGTGGTTTCTTTTGCTGTGCAGAAGCTTTTTAATAGGATAAGATCCCATTTGTCGATTCCTTCTGCTAGTTCTCGTTACACAGGTTTTATTCATAAAGTCTTTCCCTAAGCCAATGTTCTACCTAACCTGTTTTGCAGCAGGTTTAATGTTTCTGTTTTAATGTTAGTCTCGAATTCACTTTGATTTTAGTTTAGTGTACAGTGCAAGCAATGGGTCTAACTTTAGTCTTTGGCAGGTTAAAGCTCAGTTTTTCCAGCACTATTTGTTAAAGAGGCTGTCTTTCCTCAACTGAAGGTATTTGGCTCCTTTGTCAAGGAAGATGTGGCTTAGTGTATCTGGAGTTGGGTGCTTCAAAGTCACCAGTGTGATAAGATTTTTTTTTTTTTTTTGAGCCAGGGTCTCACTTTGTAGTTCCGGCTAGCCCTGAGCTCACTATGTAGCCCAGGCAAACCCCAAACTCAGCAATCCTCCTGTCTCTGCCTCTCAAGTACTGGGATTACAGGTGTGAGCCACCACGCTCAGCTGATAAGATGTTTTTAATTCACTTCTTTGAAGGTCTGTATGTGTTAGGAACAAACAAATACCCTTGTTTTTATACTAGGAGTTTAGCAATAATTGGTATGACAGCTATGCAGAAATCTTTATATATATATATATATTTTTATAATTAAGACAAACTTTAGAGTCTTTTAGTTGGGTTTATAAAGTATATTGACAAGAAGAGCATTTTTACAGCTTTGATAAGTTTCAAAACAGTCAACGGCCACAGACAGGCTTATTATCCAATATACAAGTGTGTCCCTTTTATACAATAACAACAAGGTCTGTTTAATCAAAACCAATAAATGTAGATCAAGTTTTAAATATCAGGACCAAATTTAAAGAGATGTAAAATTTTGATTGTTTTATATGTTTAAGGTCTAAACATGTATTGTATAAAAAAGCCAACTATTAGTTACTGTATATGTATTGAATGTGTGTCAACTTTATAAACTTAACTTTAAAGTTTAGATTATAGTATGGCTTCTTTTTAGATGTATACATTGTATACATATATGCCCAAATATATATTATAAAGTTAAAAAAAGTGAATGAGTCTGAGAAGGCAAGTAAGTAGCATTCTCAGTTATCTGAGGTTGTCTAATTTATGTCTGCTATTTTAGCAATCATTGGTCTATCATCAGACTAGGACTATGGGCCCTTGGATTATTGGCAGACATCTGCTCTGCCTCTATCACAGCATTTACCTATCAAGTCATCATTGACTTGCTCATTGACTGTAATCTATTTATTGCACAAATTTGTGTACACAATGTGACCAGAACATTATTAATTTATAACCAAAATATCAGTCAGTGGTTGCATGGGGAACATAAACCATTCTCCTGAGTCAGTAGAAGTGAACCTACAACATGGGTCTCATGGGTGAATGTTCTAAAAGGCTTGCCAACACTGTCCTAACTCCTGGTCCACTGTTCAAACACACTTCATTTTTACTGTCTCCTACTGTAAATTGGAGATGATCTGGTTTGCTTTTTGTGCTTTGTATTGAATCCACAATTTTGCACATGATAGGCAAGTACTGTGCACTGAGCTAAACTCCCAGGTATGAACTAAGTATGTATGATGCATAGATTTCATCTGAACAAGACAGAATATGAAGTATAAAAACAGAACAGATGCCACATTCTTTTAGAGCAACAAGAGTGTATTTGCATTCATGAGAGGGTGGAGCAGGAGGAGGAAGTGGGGTCAGAAGTCCTTTCCTATGGACTGTGACCTCTGGACTGGGCTGAGCCTGCTTTCTGGTTCAAGTAAAAGCTTTTTCCTCAGGAGCTCCAAGTGATCTACGGATGACACTACTCAAATGTCACTGCCTGTCTCCTCTACTCATTTTTTTTCTGGTGATTCTGAGAGATTAAAAGGCTCTCAGAGGGTCACTCAAACTCTGTAACTCTTTCCAGATTTCATCTCCTTTAGGCTTTCAGACTGATGGTGATGAGAGTTTTGAGAATGTGCAGCTGACTTGATCCAACTCTGCAGTATCTGCTCAGTGTCTAAGTACAGTTAATGGGATGTATCTAGGAGAAGTGTCACTATACAGTCTTCACCAAGATACAGATCTAGTGCCATTCTCCTGATTTCTTCTGTATCTGAAGATCAAGTTTATCTCAGCTGCTTCTATTCTGACAGCGCACCTAGTTTCAGACTTTCATCAACAGGTTTCTGTCCACAGTGCTCTAAGAGCCAGCAGACTTGTTTTTTTTAAGTATTAGGGACAGGTTTATATTTTGCATAAAACAATGCCCAAGCCAAGGTAACCACAAGGAAAGTACCAAGAAGGCTTTGTTTAAAATAGTCCAATAAAAGAGGACACAGAATTTCTGCCTGATCTTTTTTAGGGGTCTCAGAGGCACAATGCTCAATTAACTTTTAAATTGCAGGGCTTCTATAAATGGTGGATGTCTTGGGTCATCAGAAATGAAAAAAATCACAAAAAGCACAACCAGGTAATCATTCCTTATAATTTCAAACTCAACTTCATTAGAGTTAGGTAGTTGGTATATTCATATGCCTTGTAACAGGTAGGCAGTGTGTACAGTGAAAAGTAAAGTGAAAAGGAGAAATTAAAACATAAAAATTAACAACTCAGTTGTTAAGTACAGCTGAAGCAAACATGGCTGAAAATGCAGTTTTATCATATAAATGCAAAAAATTATCTCTTTTGTAGAAATTGTCAATCATTTTATACAAGTTTAATTTACAGGGCTTTGTTGTTGTTGTTGTTGCTTTTTGTTTTTTTGTTTTGAGACAGGTCTCACTTTGTAGTTCAGGCTGGCCCTGGGCTCACTATAGAGTCCAGGCAAGCCTCAAACTCAGCAATCCTCCTGCCTCTGCCTCCTGAGTGCTGGGATTACAGGTATGAGCCACCATGGCCAGCCTGTGGTATGTGGTACTGATTGCTGGTGGATGTGAGTCACCATGCCTAGTATTGTTGTATGTGGTTACCGGGGATCAAACCAGGGACGTTGTGCTTGCTAGGCAGACGCTGGAACCACTGAGCTAAATCTCTGGCCCCTTATTTACAGGTTATTTTAACTAACAAATGTGAGTGGAACGTTAAAAATATAATTCACCAAATTATATTGTCCACATATGACTTTAAAGGAAATGGAATTTGTAAATCATAATATTTTAATAGTAATTTTAATGTTCTACATCATTAACCAAATAATTGAACTAAAGTGGCCTAAGAGAGTAAGAGAGAGAGAAAAAAGAAAATTAAAATATCAAAAATGAAGTAAGTCAATCATCAAATCCTAGAATGGCAACAGTTTAAACATTGAATTCAACATAAATATCCCATGTGATCTAACCAGTTAAAAATGTTTTACTGAGCTATCTTTATTGTAGTTTCTTAGAGTATGCTTATATCTACCCCACACATACTTCACACAGCTCTTTCCAAATAAGGAGGGGGTGGCAAATATAGTAACATATTCATCAAATTGGTTGTATATTTCAAGTAGAAAAATCAGATATTTCATCCATTCATGCTCTGGCTTGAAGCAAGTTCTAAACTGAAGTGCATTAATGTATGGCCTTTAAATGTTCCACAAAAGTTCATGTGTTGAAAGCTTGGTCCCCAGTGTATGAGGTTCAGAAACAGAGCTTTTGAGAGGTGACTGGATTAGGAGGGTGACAGCCTCATGACTGGATTAATCTATTTCTAGATTCCTACTATAATGAGTTTTAAGAAAGGAGCTCTGTATAATACCCTGCACTCCCTGCCCTGTTTCCTGCCCACCATGAAGTGTGTAGCTTGGATGCTTTACATTTTCCTGGCCATGGTGTTCTTTCTGTCTCACAAGCCCAGGTCCAGGAGGTCCATTGGAGCTGAAACCCAGATAGATTTCTCTTCCTCAAGTTGATTTTCTCAGGTGTTTTATCACAGTGAAAGAAAGCTAAAGACAAGTAGTGTTTCCACAAACCTGAGACGAACCAAAAATTCATGCAATAGAAGAAAGATGATGTGCTTACCGTGTAGAGCTCATTAAGAACCTTCATTAAGTCCTCATGAAGTTGGAATGCAATTTCTTTGCTCTGTAATTAAGAAGAAATTAAGAAGAATATTTAAAAACATAACACAACTTGGATCTAAATTATTTATATCTCAAAAGCCTGCTGACTAGAAATGGAGGGGTAGGAACAGCAGAAGGCGGTGTGCTTCTGAAGTAACAAACCACTTGACATGAACAGCCCTTTCTAATACCAGCAGATGGAGACCAGTGGTTTCCACTGGTGCTTGGGGGCACCTCAATCATCAATATCAAACTTTATTAGAAAGACAAAAAGAAGTCAGGGCAAACCGTCATGTTTGTTTAGGAGTTGATATGCAGGACTAAAGTTATTAAAGGTGAACTAATGTGTCTGTCTCCCTCACAAAGGAATTCTGCACTGACTCCCCAAATGCTACACTGGAAGCTAGAGGAGAAATTAGCTCCCCCTGTCCAAAATAACGACTCGACTGACTGGAATTTCAAGAAGATATTTTCAAAATAGTAAGTCAGCAAGTCTAGTGCAAGTCTAGATGTTAGATTAGTACATGGTGAGATATAAATTCCATTTATACCTCTGCATTTTTTCACTTTATGAAAATGATCTGTATTTTCATAACTAAATTAGTTGCTTGGTACAAGATATCAAACCAAAGAAAAAGAAACAGATAACATTAATATTCTTTCCAATGAACAAAAAACAAACTTTTAGTACAAATGAAACAAATTAACATATATTTGAAATATTTTTTAAAAAAAGAGAATCTATAATTTGTACAAGTATTTGAACTATAGCTCCTATTTATCTCTTTTCTATTTTGCTCTTTCTGTGTAAATGTTTGTATGATATATATTTGTGTGTGGATATGTGTGCACATTTATGTATGTATATGAATTTTAATATATACTAGAGACATGAAATATTTGAGCTTATGTGACTTGTTTCACATAATACTAGGCTTTCAAGTTGTATCCACTTACCCATGAATGCTTCTAGCTTATCTTAGTATAGTAGTGTAGTATAGTACTTCTCAGTGTATAAAAATTACTTTTCTTATCCATCCATCTACTCATATACTGTTTCCAAGATCTAGCTACTGTCAATTGTGCTGCTATACATATGAGTTTATACATTTCCCCATGGCATGGAGGATGATAGCTAGGCCATCCTAGGCATAGAAGTGGGATAGCTGGGCAAAATGGAATTTCAGTTTTAGTTTTTTGAGGAATGTACACACTGATTTGCACAGTGATTGGGCTAGTTTACAATGTAGTAGAGTTCCCTTTTTCCTACATGCTCACTAGCATTTGTTATTTTTAGTTTTTTTTTGTGTGACAGCCATTGTTTCTGAGGCAAGATGTTATCTCAGTATAATTTAATTAGCATTTTTTTAACGGCCAGAAATGATGAGCATTTTTAAAAAGTATTTGTTGGCCATTTGTACATCTTGTTTTGAAGAGTATTTATTAATTCTGCCGCTCTGGTTTTGATTGGGGCATTTATTTTGGTACTGCAAAAGAACCCAAACAAACAAAGAGCTGCAGTCATGGCATTGCTGAAAGAGTCTGCTGGCTACTTTAAGAAAACGGTGGACCCCAGATGAAACAGGAGAACACATGGAAACACACAGTCACTGGGCCAAAGGCGAAATGAAATTAATTCAAGATTTATGGAAGATAAAACACTGTATAGGAAGAAACCATTAGAGCAGTACTTGCACTTTGAAAAATTCAAATTCATTAGCATGTGCAGATTTTTTGAGAAGTAGATATTGAAGATAGTGCTGCTTGTACTAACCAAGCTTGATAGGGTCTAAAAATCTCTAAATTACAGTTAGGTATTTGAAGTCTCACTATGTCCCTAATACAGGTGGGCTAAGAATCACTCCCAAGGGAAAGGCAGGTCACAAGTGCGCAAATGAAGTCAACTGAAACTCATTTGATTTTCTCTAAGTCTTGGTTATTTTGAATATATACATTACACTATGATCTCCTATGATTTCAGCTTGGTGTTATTTTAATCTCAGGTTTCATTCAAGGATTCAGGCCACCAATTTAGTACTCTCTAATGGGATCAAAGGCCACCATGCGGCTCTGCTTAGCTACCCACATTTCAGGTAGCAAGTCCAAAAAGAAAATATTTCTTGGCTAGATTTCAAAACAATAACAATGGCAAGAAAAAAATCCCTTAGGTTCAGTTAACCATCAACTAAGAATATCTGGGGTCAGATTAAAAACCTACATTCTCTACGCCAAGTATCACAGAACAAGTAAGATAATTCTTTCTATGTTCCATATTTTATAAAACCTCAATTAATGAGGCCCAAGAAATCTGGCATAATAGACAGATTGGCCTATGGCAAGCACATACTTTCATTTTTCTTTGACCTTTCTCCAGAGGCTCTGAAATATATAAAGTTTCCCTGGAAGCACTATAACATAATGCAGAGAGGCTAGTCTGAAGTTTCCGAGATTTTGGATTCCCTTATCTTTTAGTCTCCCAATCTATAAAATGAATATAGTCATTGGACCTATTTGAGAGGGTTGTTGCATTATATATTTTCCATCCTATAAAATATATATATATATATATCAAGTAAGAGGGAATCTAACACACACTGAATACTCAATAAATGTTATAATTTTTTAATTCTTTCTCAGACACTGCTTGCAATGACAACTCTCTCAAGTGAAAGGTCCACATCGTATTTTCTTTCTTTCCTCCCTCTCTCTTCCCACCTTTTTTCTTTATGTCTCTCTGCATTTCTGTCTCTCTCTGTCTCTGACTGTCTGTCTGTCTGTCTCTCTCATCTTTTCTGGCACTTATTCCATTGACTTCCATGTAGGTGGTGCTTGGTAGATACTACTTGATTTGATGCCTGGTCCATGCCCCAAGCCCTTACTTTCCTCCAAGTATCCTTTGACTTTGAAAGGCTCTCAAATATTGCATTTCCATTCCTGGACTTTTCCTGTGTTCCTGTGCCCCCATAATGCACACACACTAACCTTCCTATGCTCCATTTAACTAGGACTCCTATTATGAGTGATTGAATGCATGAATGAAATGCCATTAGGAATGGATTATTCTTCAGCCAACATGGTAAGATGTAAAAATTCATGAAAGAAGCCCTTAAGAAAGTGGGCTTCAAGGGGGATTTTAGATTTTATAAAGTTAATGGTGAGTTCATCATGACAAAGCACCAAAGATTCTTCCTACATACTTACCTTGAGCCATAATCCAAATACTCCATGGTCTAGTAAGCAATCTAGAAATTAACCAGGTTGGTTTTCTTCCCACTACATTCTTGTAGTTCATAAAAATTATCAAGGAACTGGACCGTACTCTGAGAAACACTAGTTTATGTCATGTGAAGCATAGATTCACACAACATTGTGTTCATAGGTACTTGGGCTGGACCCAATAATAAGTGCTGGTGTGAATGGAGGGCACCATTACTGTCCCTGGGGCATGGGAACAAAAAAAGCCTCAATTTCAATATTGTCAAACTATTGCTATAATAATGAGAAATGATGCCAAGGACTTAGCTCACTGGAACCTCATTTATATTGCAAGCACAAAGGGTTCCAATTTGATCCCTGGTACCAACCAAAACAAACAAACAAACAAACAAACATACATACATATGAGAAATTATAATTTCTTTTAAAAATACTCTAGAACTCAAGAGGAGCAATCACTAAGCCACAAAACATAGCAGCTACAACACAATTGATATAGGTAGCATAGTAATAACATGAAATCTAATTAGAAAATATCCAGGCTATCAAAAGTCAATAGCATGGAATCTGGGTAAGCCAAGCAGAGGCTATGCAGTGACTTCCACTGCATGCAAGCAGCCCACCTGAAATCAGACCCAGGCCAGCTGACCCAGGGACCTCCATCCACCCTAGGCTGGTCTGTGTAAACCCCGCAGAGGTCACGTAGTGACTTCTGCTGGCCCACCCCTGGCCCAAGGTTAGATGCCCCCTTTGAGCTCCACTCCCCCTGGACGAATCTGTGTAAGCCCAGCAGAGCCTGCACAGTGACTTCCAATGCAGGCAAGCTGCCTGCCCACCACCAGCTCCAGCTGACCCAGGGACCTCCATTCACCCTGGGAGGGTCAGGACAAACCCCACAGAAGCTGTGCAGTGACTTCTGCCACCTGCAAACAGCTGGCCCACCACTGGACCAGCCACCAGACATAGGCCAGATGCCTCCTGGGAGCTCTACTTCCAATGGGTGAGTCTGGGTAAGCCCAGCGGAGGCTGTGCAGTGACTTTAGCCATCTGCAAGCAGCCTGTCCACCACCAGCCCCAGGCCAGAGGACCCAGGGAACTCCATCCATCCCAAGCAGGTCTGGGTAAACCCCACAGAGGCCATGCAGTGACTTCCACCACCTACAAAGAGCTGGCTCAACCCTGGACCCAGGCTAGATGCCCCCTGGGAGTTCCACTCCCAGTGGGTGAGTCTGGGTAAGCACCACGGAAGCTGCACAGACTACCACTGCCTATAAGCAGCCTGCTCACCACTAAACCCAGGCAAGCTGACCCAGGGACCTCCATCCACCCCAGGGAGGAGGGGTCTGGGTAAGCACCACAAAGGCTACCCAGTGACTTCTACTGCCTGCCACCAGACCCAGGTCTGTCACCCCATGGGGAATTCATCCACAGCAGGCGAGTCTAGCCTACCCACCATTGGACTCAGGCCAGAAGCCTCATGGGAGCTCCATTCCTGTTTGCACTAGTCTGGGTAAGTGCCACTTAGGTTGTACAGTGATTTAGTGTCTGCCAGTACAACAGATATGAGAAAAAATGCAAGAACCCAGGCACAAAGATCAACAACACAGGGGAATTCAGGGAAAAGGGAAACGGAGCAAAATGAAGCTCAATCTCCAGGACTCTCTGTGCTGGTAACAAAAGCAGATCTACTAAAATGGAAATCAGAATTGATCTCTGACATGAAAACAGAGATGCTGTCCACAGTGAAGGACTTCATTAAAGAGATCAGGAACATCATAGAAGCTCAGATAACAAAAGCAATGGAACATTATAAAGAGCTTCAAGCAGAGGTCCAGGTGATAAAAAATGAAAATGAAAGTTTGTGAAGTAGGATGAATGAAGCAGAAAACCAAATTTCAGACCTAGAAGACAGGCCCACAGCCAATGAACAGAAAAGGAATAACTTATGGAAAATGGCAAAAGACCATGAGAAATCAATCCAACAGCTCCTCAATGACTCAAAGATGAATAACAAGGCTGATTAGAGTCAGTGAAGAAGCAGGCAATAGTGCAAAAGACATCAAAAAACTGTTTACAGATATAATGGCAGAAAACTTCACAGGAAAAGGAAAAGAATTGGACATACAGATAAACGAGGCATACAGGAGTCCATGATATTAAAAAATCTAAACCCAGGCATATAATTATCAAGGTTCCAGATATCCAACAAAAGAACAAAATACTGAAAGCAGCTAAGGAAAAGAAAAAAACCACATACAAAGGGAAGCCCATCAGGATCACAGCAGACTTTTCAATGCAAATGCTCAACACAAGGAGAGCCTGGAGGGAAGTGTTTCAAGCATTGCAGCAGAACAGCTTCCAACTAAACTTATGTATCCTGAAAAACTAACTTTCAAAATTAAAGGAGAAATAAGATACTTTCATGACATAGAACACCTGAAAAACTTCTCAATTACAAAACCTGCAATCCAAAGCATGTGAAAGAATATCTAGGAGAAAAACAATGAAGGTCACAAACTCACGAGACCTAGCAGAGTGAATTTAGTGAGCAAGACATGAAACTGAGTGGAAAAGGGAAAAGCAAAGAATAAAAGAGCCAACAGTAGGGTAACACCATGACAGGTATACATTAGGCTATATCAGTCATAATGCTTAATGTTAAAGGCCTCAGTGGGCCAATTAAAAGACATAGACTGGCAGAAGGGATTAAGAAACAAGATCCTACAATATGCTGCATACAAGAAACACACCTAATTCAGAAAGAAAGCTACAGACTGAAAGTAAAAGGATGGAATAGAATTCTCCACGTGACAGGAAACTGCAAAAAAGCAGGAGTGGCTATCCTATTTGCATACAAAATAGATTTCAAGTCAAAATTGATTAAGAGACAGAAGGACACTACAACCTTGTACAACAAACAATACGAGAGAGAGAAAGAGAGAGGGAGAGAGAGAGATGACTTTCATAAATATTTATGCACCAAATTCCAATGTACCCAACTATATAAAACAAATATTAACAGATATGAAAACCCTGATAAGTACTAATACAATAGTAGTTGGTGACTTCAATACCTTGCTGTCACAACTAGACAGATCAACTGGACAGAAAATCAATAATAAAATACTTGAACTGAACCAAACCTTTGAACAAATGGACTTAATAGATGCCTACAGAGTATTTCATCTGACAAAATCAGAATATACATTCTTCTCAACTGCCCATGGGTCATTCTCCAAAATAGACTACATACTAATTCATAAAACATGTTTAAGTAAGTGCAAAGGAATTGAAGTTATCCCCTGTATACTGTCAGACCATAATGCCTTGAAATTAGAGCTGAGTAGCAAAAGAAATCCCAAGATAATTACAAACACATGGGAATGGAATAATACTGTGCTGACCAACCAATGGGTCACAGAAGAAATCAGGAAAAAAACTGAACAGTTTTTACAATTAAATGATAATCCCAGTACAAATTACAGGAATTTATGGGATACAATGAAAGCACTTCTACAAGGGAAATTCATAGCAATAAATGCCTACACCAGGAAAACAGAGCAAGCCTAAATAAATGACTTAATGGTAAACTTCAAGCTACTAGAAAAAGAGGACTAAGACAAACCCAAAGCTAGTACCAGGAAGGAAATTATAAGGATCAGGGCAGAAATTAATTCAATGGAGACTAAGAGAACCATACAAAAAAATCAATGAATCCAAGTGTTGGTTCTTTGAAAAGATTAAAAAAATTGACAGATCCCTAGCCAACCTTATCAAACAAAGGAAGGAAAAGGCTCAAATAAATGCTATTAGGAACAAAAAAGGGGAAACCACCACTGATCCAATGGAAGTCCAGAGGATAATAAACACATATTTTGAAAATCTGTATTCCAATAACATGGAAAATATAGAAGAAATGGACAGATTCTTAGATACATATGAACTTCCAAAGCTGAATGAAGAGACTAAAAAAATGTTAAATACTCTAATATCAATTTGTGAAATTGAACATGTAATAAAAAAATCTATTGACAAGAGTTTTACCTAACTTGTTTTGCAGCAGGTTTATTGTTTCTGTTTTAATGTTTAAGTCCCAAATCCATTGTGAATTTAGTTTACTACACGGTGAAAGAGATAGGTCTAGTAGTAGTTTTTGGAAGGTTAAGCCCAGTTTTTCCAGCACCGTTTGTTAAAGAGGCTCTCTTTCCTCCATTGACGATGTTTGGCTCCTCTGTCAAAGATAAGGTGGCTTAGTGTATCTGGAGTTGTTTCTGGAAATCTATTCCACTGGTCTTTGTGTCTGTTACTTTGCCAATACCTTGCAGTTTTTATCACAGTGGCTTTACAGTAAAGTTTTAAGTTGGGAATTGTAATATGCCCTGTCATGTCCTGGTTGCTTAGAATTGCTTTTGCTATTCTAGGTCTCTGGTGGTTTCAGATGAATTGTTGGATTATTTTCTCTAGGTTTGTGAAGTATGGTTTATGATAGCCCGATCTTGGGAACAACCCACATGTCCATCAACTGGAGACTGGATAAAGAAGGTGTATTTTTTTAAATGGAGTATTATTCTGCTGTAAAGAATGACAAGTTTCATTCATTTATGTGCAAATGGATACACCTTGAGGGCACACTAATAAGTGAAATAAATAGGTCACAGATATGTAAATACTGTATCTTTTCTCTGGTATGAGAACCTGTAGGTGTAAATGAGTTCTAGAATGTATGACAGATTTTGTAAAATAGGAAATATTCATAGAGAATGTGGTGGGGGAATGTAATGAGTGGAAAGAATAAATATGATTCAGAAAGAAAAAGAAATAGCATGTATATAAGGGTGGGGGATTGTGGGTGGGTTAGGATATGGGTAAAAATGAGAATTAGCTTGTGTCATATACTGGTACAAATTCCCCAATGTTGAGTGGGATTGTGAACTGTATATAAAATGTACCAATGAAGAATTCAATTAAAAAAATTTTAAAATGTCTACCAACAAAGAAAAGCCCTGGTCCTGATGGCTTTACTGCTGAATTCTACAAAACTTTCCAAGAAGAGTTAATACCACTACTTTTCAAACTCTTTAATGAAATTGAAAGGGAAGCAGTACTCCTAAATTCATTCCTTGAAGCAACCATTTCCTTGATTCCAAAAGGAGAAAAAGATGCAACCCAAAAAGAGAACTACAGGCCAATCTCCCTAGTGAACATTGATGCAGAAATCCTCAACAAGATACTGGAAAACAGAATACAGAGAATTATCAAGAAGATCATACATCCTGACCAAGTTGGATTCATCCCAGGGATTCAAGGATGGTTCAACATATGTAGGTCAATAAACATTATTCACTATATCAACAGACTCAAAGACAAAACCCATATGGTCATCTCAATAGATGCAGAGAAAGCATTTGAAAAATCCAACAGCCACTTATGATCCAAACCCTACAGAAACTCAGAATAGATGGACTGTATCTCAACCTAATAAAAGCTATTTACGAGAAACCAACAGCCAGCATCATCCTAAATGGCCCAAAACTGAAATCTTTCACACTAAGATCAGGAACCACACAAGGATGTCCACTGCCACTGCTCCTGTTCAATATAGTGCTAGAAATATTAGCCATTGCAATTAGACAATTGAAAGAAATAAAAGGAATAAAGATAGGAAAAGAAGTTAAACTGTCATTATTTGCTGATGACATGATACTCTATCTAGAAGACCCTAAAAACTCCACCAAACAACTGCTAGACTTAATTACCAAATTTAGTAGCATAGCTGGATACAAGGTCAATGCTCAAAAATCAATTCCATTTTTATACACAAATAATAGATCAATAGAGAAAGAAATTGGGGACTCAGTGCCTTTTACAATAGCACCCAGAAAAATGAAATATCTAGGAATCAATCTAACAAAGGAGGTAAAGGACTTCTACTCCTAAAAGTATAACAATCTGAAAAAGGAGATTGAAGAGGATATCAGAAAATGGAAAGACTTCCTTATTCCTGGATAGGAAGAAAAACACTGTCAAAATGGTTTTACTCCCATAACTACTATATAGATTCAATGCAATCCCACTTGAACTCCCAACAGCGTATTTCACAGATCTAGAGAAAATAATCCAAAACTCTATCTGGATTCACAAAAGACCTAGAATAGCAAAAACAATTCTAGGAAACAAGGATATGGCAGGGGGTATCACTTTCTCCAACTTGAAACTTTACTACAAAGCCACTGTGATAAAAATGGCATGGTCCTGGCAAAAAACAGACTGAGGATCAGTGGAGTACAGTAGAAGATCGAGAAACAATGCCAGATACACTCAGCCACCTAATCTTTGACAAAGGAGCCAAATATCCTCAATGGAGGAAAGATAGATAGCCTCTTTAACAAATGGTGCTGGAAAAACTGGGTTTCAACCTGCCAAAGACTGAAGCTAGATCCATCTCTTACACCATGTGGTAAATTAAAATCAAAGTAGATGAGAGACCTAAATACTAAAAAAGAGACACCAAATCTGCTGCAAAACAGATTAGGTAAAACTCTTGGAGACACTGGCTTAGGGAAAGACTTTATGAACCAAACCTCTATAGCACGAGAACTATCAGAAGAAATCAACAAATGGGATCTCTTTCCATTAAAAAGCTTCTGCACAGCAAAAGAAACCATCAGCAGATCAAAAAGGCAACCAACACTATGGGAAAAAGTCTTTACCATTAATTTCTCAGACAAAAAACTACTATCTAGAATATATAAAGAGCTTAAAAAAATCAGTCCCCCCCCCCAGATTTGAAGGGGCAGTAAAAATATGGGCCTCTGGGCTGGAGATTTAGCTCAGTGGTTCCGGCGCCTGCTTTGCAAGAGCAAGGTCCTGAGTTTGATCCTCGGTAACCACATACAACAATGCTGGGCGTGGTGACTCATACCCACCAGCAATCAGTACCACATACCACAGTGCCGGGTGTGGTGGCTCACGCCTGTCATCCCAGCACTGGAGAGGCAGAGGCAGGAGGATTGCTGAGTTCCAGGCTTGCCTGGGCTACATAGTGAGCTCAGGGCCAGCCTGAATTATAAAGCGAGACCCTGTCTCAAAACAAATAAGCAAACAAATGAACAAAAAAGGGCCTCTGAAATGAACAGATACTTTTCAGAGGAAAAAGTAAACACTGCTAAAAAGTATATGAAAAATGCTCAATGTCACTGGCCATTTGAGAGATGGAGATGAAAACAGCTCTGAGATTTCATCTCACTCCACAAAAAATAGCTGCTATCTCGAAATTAGCCAGCAACAAATGCCAGTGAGGTTGTGGAGAAAAAGGAACCCTTCTCCACTGTTGATGGGGATGTAGACTAATACAACCATTATGGAGATCAGTGTGGAGATTCCTCAACAATCTAGGATTAGAGGTTCCATTTTTTTTTTTTCTTTTTGAGACAGGGTCTCGCTTTGTAGTTCAGGCTGGCCCTGAGCTCACTATGGTGCCCAGGCAAGCCGCCACGAACTCAGCAACCCTCCTGTCTCTGCCTCCCGAGTGCTGGGATTACAGGCACGAGCCACCATGTCTGGCATAGAGGTTCCATTTGACCATGCTATTCCCCTGTCAGGGATATACACAAAGAATTCCAAGATTCCTATCACAGCAACATATGTGCAGTCATGTTTATAGCAGCTTGGTTTGTGATAACTAAATCTTGGAAACAACCCTGATGCCCATCAACTCTAGACTGGATAAATGTGTTTTTTAAAAATAAAATGGAGTATTACTGTGCCATAAAGAATGATGAAATTGAATCATTTATGCTCAAATGGACGTACCTTTAAGACATACTCCTAAGTGAAATAAATAGGTCACAGATGTGTAAATATTGTATATTTTCTCTGATATGAGTATGAGAAACAAGTTATAAATATGTTCTAGAATACATGATTGATATTGTGAAATAATAAACATTCAAAGGGTAATGGGCCTTGGGGTAAATAATGAAGAAAGAAAAAATTGATGGTATAAAAAAAGGAAACAAGGGGCCAGAGGGTTAGCTCAGTGGTTCTGGCGCCTGCCTTGCAAGTGCAAGGACCTGAGTTCAATCCCCGGTAACCACATATAATGCTGGGCATGGTGGCTCACGCCTGTAATCCCAGCACTTGGGAGGCAGAGACGGGAGGATTGCTGAGTTCGCGGCGGCTTGCCTGGGCACCATAGTGAGCTCAGGGCCAGCCTGAACTACAAAGCGAGA
>PVIC010022561.1:0-27584 GCA_004025085.1 Thryonomys swinderianus | reverse complement strand
GGCTCTGAGCTCACTATGTAGTCCAGGCAAGCCTCAAACTCAGCAATCCTCCTGTCTCTGCTTCCTGAGTGCTGGGATTACAGGCGTGAGCCACCATGCCTGGCACTGTGGTATGTGGTATTGATGGCTGGTGGGCATGAGTCTCCATGCCCAGCATTGTATGTGGTTACTGGGGATCGAACTCAGGACCTTGCGCTTGCGAGGCAGGCGCCGGAACCACTGAGCTAACCCTCCAGACCTCATCCTTCTTTTTATTCCATGCTTTTATTTAAGAAGACAGTAATCAATAGGAAAATGATGTTTGAGCGATTTTGTCAACTTGAGCAGTTTGGTTAAGAAAAATGTAGCTACATCGACTCAGCAATTCCATGCCATAGGATGTGGGAGGTCCACCCTGGGGCAGCTTACATCTTGTGTGTTAGAAAGAGGAAATGAAAAATGACACCACCGCTTCTGTTCCTTTGGAGGAGCTCCCATCACCTTCGACATCGTCTTCTGGCTTCCAGTGTAGATGCCTTGGCTTCTGGCATGGCTCCTTCAGCCTTCCGGTGTAGACTCTTCAGCTTTCCATGGAGGACCCCTGGCCTCCTGATGGACTTGCATGAATGAGCCCCAGACCTTGGGCTAAATTTTTCAGTCTCTAGTGTGCAGACAGAGCCTCTGGACTCTACCTCATCTGATTCTTTGGGTGGCCCTTTTAAGCCAATCTCATAAATTCATACATATATACATATATATATACATATATATATATAATTGTACATCTTGTATTATATGTAGTAAATACTGTTTCCTTATCTCTAGTAAACACTGACTGATACAATCAATGTGCTGCTAATGAAGACGTTCACCATGGATCGAGCTAACTGTCCTGGGATAGGATGTGCTCTACCCCGGCGGCTGTCAGTGAACAGGCAGTGCAGGAGTCTTCTACCATCTCCCCTCTTCTGTCTTCCTTCCTGGAGGCTGTGCCATACATATTTATCTATGTCTCTGCCTTCTTAGTGTCTTAGCATCTTGAGTTCCTGTGGTTTTCTACTCTCAGTGACTATCCCAAGACTGTTTTTGAAGGGATCTTGTCTGCCCAATGTGTTATGTTGCTTGTGTTTTGCCAAGTATAAAGTGAGCCCTCTACCACTGAACTACAATCCCAGCCCAGGTCACTTTTTTTCAATTATGTTAATGAATCCTTTGATAAATAATAACAAAATACTTGCTACTATAGGCATTTTTAATCTTATAATTTATGATTTTTGCCTTGATGTCATGTTGATTATTCCTCCCATAAATTTATGAGAATATTCTTTTCATTTTTCTTTGGGTATTTTAATACCTTTGTGTGTCTGATACTAGGGCCCAGTGGCCTCACACTCAACCACATTGCCAGACATTTTTATTTTTTATTTTAATGCAAAGTCTTCATAAACTGAGCTTGAATTTGAATTTACCATCCTCCTGCTTCAGCCTCTCAAAATGCATTTTGGAGTTTGAGATTACAAATGGGATTACAGACTTTTCTTTCTTTCTTTTTTTTTTTTTGATTCATCCCTTTAGAGACTGGAATTAAAGGCCCAGAGATTTAGCTCAGTAGTACCAGCACCTGCCTAGCAAGCACAAGGTCCTGAGTTCAATGCCTGGTAACCACATACAACAATACTGGGCATGGGACTCACACTTACCAGCAATCAGTACCACACACCACAGTGCTGGGTGTGGTGGCTCACACCCATAACCTCAGCACTCAGGAGGCAGAGGCAGGAGGATTGCTGAGTTCGAGGCTTGCCTGGGCTACATAGTGAGCTCAGGGCCAGCTTGAACTACAAAATGAGACCCTGCCTCAAAAAAAAAAAACAAACCCTGGAATTAAAAAATATGTTTCTTGAAGTGTAGTTTACATATAGTAAAATGAATACACCCATATAAGTGTATTTTTATTAGTTTTATACTCCCATTGAATCTTTTTTTTTTTTTTTTCGAGGCAGGCACCGGAACCACTGAGCTAACCCTCCGGGCCCCATTGAATCTATTTTTTAAAAAATATATGTACTGCCCTTGTATATATTGTCAAATATAACTACTGCTGTATAGATCTATCACTATAAGTGTAACTGTTGTTGAATATTTGTTTTGTCTGTATTCTGAGGCAGAAATAATATTTGGTTGTATTACTAAGAAAGCTTATATGAATGTTCATATATAAGTCTGTGTGATCATGGTTTTAAAAATTACAGATTCAAATTGGTTTTCCTGATATAATGCAAGCAGCTTTGATTCTCTATTAATGTTGACTGCAGGAATCTTAAGGAATTCTCTTATTAAGGAGTTTTAACAGCATTTCAGTTAAAGCTCTTAGATTTTTCCATGTATAAAATAAGGTAATCTTCCACATAATGATAATCTCGTCTTTGACTTTCCAATACTTAAACATTTTGCTTCTTGATCTTGCTGTATTATATCGGGTAGAGAGAACTTCAGAACAAAGCTGAATAACAGCAATTATTTCTGTTCCCAGTAGTATGAGTCATCTATTGTTGTACAACGTCATGGTTGACTTGTGTCCCCGGAAATCTGTATGTTCACATCCCAACCCCCAGTGCCCTTGAACATGACCTTATTTGGAGAGGGGTCCTTTACAGAGGTAATCAAAATGAAATGAAATTATTATATTGTACCATTATCTAGTACGACTTTGGTCTTTTACCAAGGGGAAACGTGGACATAGATATTTAGGGAGAATGTCACGTGCGTGTGAAGATGTCATCTCCAAGCCTAGGACAGAGGGCTGGAATGGATCCTTCCCTCACAGCACACAGAAAGAACCAGCCTTGCCACACTTTGCTTTCAGACTTCTGGCCTCCAGAATTGCAGCCACCCATAATCACTGTCCTTTAAGCTACCTAGTTTGTTTTGTAGTTCGATATGACAGCCCTAGCAAACTAATACATATAACAAATGGCTTAGTGTCTGAAAACCGTAATAGTTATATAGTTATTTACTGTTTCATGGGTCAGCAATTTGGGATGGGCTTTATCTGAGCTCTTTACTTGTTTCACCCAGGATCCCTCAGATGAAATGTTGGCAGTGACACTTGGCCAGGGCAGAGTGGTCTAAGATGGTATCATACACATGACTCATTCAGGACAGCTCATTTCTGCTCCATGATGTGCCCTCATCCTGCTGTGGGCTGGCCAGACTTCTTCAACGTGACGCTCCCAAGGAGCAAGAGCAGAGAGCACGTCACCGCCTGGGTCATGAGCTTGGACTCACAGAATACCACCTCTGCTGGATTCTGTGGTTGACATGTAGCACAAGGCTGGCTTGTGTTCAGAGGGTGGGGACGGAGAGCCTGCAGCTCGGTGGGAGGAGTGGCAAAGCCACCCTGCAAAAGAATGTGCACGGACATACAAGGGATTTCTGGCTATTTTTGGCAACTTGCCACTCTGATTTTAATGAGCATGTCTAATGATTTATTACTAAATATGTTTGCTAGGTGTTCCTAATGGATACCCTCAATTTTAGAAAATGTATTTCTACTTTCTGGTTACTTAAAATTTGCATCAGAATTCGATTGTGATTTTTAGTAAATGTTTTCTGGCACTCATATAGATGACCATATGGTGTTCTCATTTAACCTTTTAATATAATGAATTTCAGGATCCCTGATGTGGTGATTCTGCTTGCAGTGTGGCTTCCCTTATCTCCCCATTAGGCATGAGCTTCTTGAGGGTGTAACCGTAACTGTTCCCTTCTTCCTGGTGCTGGGACCAGCCTACAAGAGACTCAGAATTAATGTCTGCCAAAACATATAGTATTAATTGTTGCTTACATTTAGACCCATGTTTTCTCAGTTAAACCAGATAGAACGCTGGTGATAACATTGTTTTTTCTAGTCTTCAGCTCAGCTCTTCTGATTACATCTCTGAGCATTTCACCTGCATTTCTCCCAAGTGCGTTTAACCACGTGGCTAGAATTCCTCCTTCCCGCCTCCCACCCATGGTCCCTGGTATGGCTTGTATCTAGATGTTCCTCCAAAGGTCATGTGCCCATAGGAGGGGCTCTTCAGAAGTGGTTGGATCTAGAGTGTGTGATGCTGGAAATGACTTCTGGTGCAATGTTAGGGTTAAGGCCGCTAGAATTAGGGTTGCGAGTGCCACCTGCCCTGACCAAAACATAGGGGCCAGAAAGAGGCTTGCCACTTGCCACTTGCCACTTGCTTGTCCTGTCTTCCACCTGCCATGAATTGTTTTTCCTCTGCAATGCCCCCCTGTCATGCCACCCTGCCTTGGAAGTAGCTAATTGTGGACTGAAGCCTCTACAAATTGTAAGTCACAATAATCACTTGATCTTGGATGTCCACCTTTGGATGTCGGGTATTTTGTCTTGGCAGTGAGAACAGTCACTAAGACAGTCCCCCTTTCCTGGCACGAATGGTAGTGCTTTCCTGTCTGCAAACACAGAACTGTGCCTCCTTCTCTTCACCATCCTATAATGGCTGGCATCTATAAAAACAACCCAAAGGGAAATTGCATCACTTATATTTCAAATGGTCCTTTTCTCTAACCTAGAGGTGAATTTGCTTTTCTCCTACTACTTTTAGACAATAAGTAATTCTCTACAGTAGGTCAAAATTCAAAAAGAAGGAACTTCTATGTAGATTCTAATGGGAATTTTGCTTCCCAGGTTTTTATTTTTTTTTTCTATTCTTTTCTTGTTTTGGGATTCCACTGTTTGCAGAATTTCACAGAGTAAAGATTGGGAACAAAAGTAGTACATTTTGAGCTCTTTTAAAGCCGAAAACAACTTAGTAACTGTTTCCTCTCTGGTGTGTCTTCAGAAAAGAACAGCACGGCATATACTAGTACAAATTTCCCCATGTTATATGTGATTTTGAGATGTATATAAATTGTACCATAAAGAATTCAATTAAAAAATATATTAAAAAAAAAAAAAGAAAAGAACAGCACAGTCTTCCACCATGAGTTACTGCGAGGGCCAAGGAGCAGCTTCCTGGGAGGACTTGGGTATCAGGTTTCATGCTTCCCAGCTGGCAGCACAAATACGTCCTTGACCCCGAACTATGGAGGAAGGCTAGGAGGTGCACACAAGGGGAGAGTGGGGATTGGAGCCTATTATCCTGATTCTGCACTTTTATCCTTCAACACAGCAGTTGTCTACTCAGCCAGAAGGTAGCAATCAGGGATAGATGTGGAGGAAGATCTGCTATGAACTCATGGAGCTGGGAGAAACAGGCAGCAAAGACAGGAACATTCAACCCAACAAACAACCCAAAAGAACTAGGGGTCAGAGGCCAGGGCCACCAGACTAAGGGACCCAGGTCATGTCGTACTGGCTCCGTTTCTTCTCCTTGGCTATGGATTGAACGTGTCTCCCAAGAGTCCATGTGCTAGAAATTCAATTCCTAAATTCCCATGTTAATAGTATTTGAGGTGGGGCCTTTGAGGATGATTAGAATTAAATGATGTCATCAAGACCTAATTCGTACTTACTGTGTCTCCCCAAGTGATGCCTCTGCCGCTTGGTTCCCAGAACTCCAAGAAAATAAATTTTGTTTTTAAATGGTCTGGTCTGTGATGTTGTGTTATAACTGCACAAGACAGACACTAAGTCAGTCTCAGTTGGTGTCCTTAATGGGCTCAGAAGAGTCAATGATGGTTTGTGAGCTTCTCCCTCCTATTCTCTCCAGCTGTGAATTCCTGAAGCAAGTGAAGTTCACACATTGATATTAAATGATAATCTCTTTATGACTCAGTGTCCTCATCTAGAGTGCATATCAGGGTTGTCCTTACTGTAGTAAGGATAGAATGAGAAAATGCAAGAGGATCTCACCAACAGTAAGCACTCTGCGTGCTGAATAAATAACATTCGCTATATACCAGTTTTCCACTGCTATTGTAACAAATCATTACAAGCATCATGATTGAAACCAACACAAGCTTATTCTTTTGTACTTCTGTGGGCTGCAAGTTGGATATGGATACTCCTGGGCTAATGTCCTTCCTGGAGGCTCCAGAGGGCAACTCACTGCCTCGGTCTTTTCAGATTCTAGAATTTTCTAGTACCTTTGGTGTGTGGGCCCTCCCTTCATCACCAAAGGTCACAGCAGGCCAAGTATTTATGAAGAATTTCTCTCTTCTCCCTTTCTCTTTTGGTCTGTGGAAGCTGTTATAGCAAAGGGGCCGTGGTTGGGCAGCTTATAGACAACAGGCATTTTTCATAATTCTGGGGCCTGGGAGCCCAACATGAGGTGCTAGCGGTTGTGTTCTGATGAGGCCCTTTTCTAGGCTGCAGACTGAAACTTCTCTGTATGTTCTCACATGGGGGAGAGAAGGGGAGAGAGCTTCTTGAGGTCCTACTTACAAGACCTATTCAGGAGGGCCCTCCCCTAATCACCTAATTGCTTCAGTGTGATCCTTTCGCCACAGGGTTGTCCCACCAGCACCCAACGGGTCTGGAGAGAATGAGAGAGACAAATTCCTTGGTATAATCAGAACTCATGAGCAGAGAAATAAAATTAGGGATTTACACATAACAGTGGTTTAGTAAAAATAAAACCGCTTTAAGCTATTCAGTGAATATTCATTTATGTCAGTGAAATAAGGTAAGATTTTTACATATCTTTATTTTCAGCAAAGACCGTGATAAAGTAATATATGTTATTTGTAAGTTGACTATGATTGATATTGTGAGAATTTCAGAAATTTTGCAAAATTTCTATTTAGTTTTATGATTCTAGATGAAAAGTGTAATGAAAAGGTATAGTTTTAAAAGATGTTTGGTAAGAAGAATTCCATCTCAGTTTGGGAAAGAGATCTATATTTTTCTGGCAAATGAAAAATTGATGGCATATTTTGTTGGCATAGTGCTTATCCAACAAGACATTAATATTATGTGAATAAAGTCTGTGCTGAGCAAGGAAATACAAATGCTACATGTTGATGCAAGTATTCTGGAATCTGAAAAAGGGGAAGACAAATAAAGTACATATATTCAAATATGGGATAGTTTCCCTAATGAGATAAGGGTGTGATTTGTCTTCGAATTATTGACTGACTCAAAGTTACTTTCTTAAAAAGGCCCCTGTAAGTTTCCACATGGCCTCAAAGGGCATACTAACTGAATCCAAGTGATTGTCTGGGTCCTCTTGATTCTTATAAGGTTTCATTTTTTTTGTAGTTAATTGACTTTACTTCCTTAAGCAATTTTCAGTTTACAGGAAAATTAAGCAGAATATACAGCATTCCCTGGTCTTTTCTCTATTCATTGGTGAGGTACGTTTGTTACAATGATGAAGTAATGTTGTATTATCAAAGGGTCTTCTGTGATACACAGACCTTTGGGTTTTGATCAAAGCATGATATCATGGATGTACCATCGTGTTACAGTATAGAATAACTGCACATCTGTAGAAGTCCCACGAGGGCTGCACTTTTGGGAAACCCTTGTTCCCTCAGGATCTTTGTGTCACTTCTTCCTCAGGTCTTGGTCCCTCTCTTGGTTCTTGTGTGTCGTACAATGCTACCTTCTCTGATGTATTCTGAGTCTGGCTCTTACTCTTTATGACTCTGATTCTTTTTGCCCTCTGCTGCTGCCCATATTTCCTGGCTTCTCCTTCAGTCTTTCTGGGTCTCTCTCTCTCTCTAGATGGTGAATCTAGCCAGCTCATTGGATGTAGTTGGATGCCTTTGTGGTGCTGCCAGTCTTTTCATCAGTGGCCTTGGCAAATCTTCAGCTCAGCTCCTCAGTGCATAAGTAACACCCGTTTTATGTAACGATCCGGCACTTTCTCCATTCTCTTGTTCCCTTTTGTTGTATCCCTCAAGCTCATTTTTTTGCGCAGGAACCTGCCATGAGGAACAGTCTATCAGTGTCTCTCCTGAAGTAGCAAAATGGCTGATTTTGTATGCACCGTCACTGGCCACACTTTCAATCTACTTAACACTCAAGCGTGCTGGTTCATCTCCCCTTGCAGACCTGCCCTGCTTCTCCTCTCTTCTCAGCGGCGGGCCTTTAATTGCTTTCCATGGTGCTGTGAAGTCAGGGTCTGGACCTGAATTTATTCTTGAGATGCACATTCAGGCTGTGTCTCAGGCATGGCTCTCCTTGTCGCCAGCCAATTTCCAGCTAAAGTTTAACTTCATTTGGCATCAGCTCCTGGCCTGAGGTTCAGGGGGACAGATTTGAGACCTTAGGAGTGGTCCCAGCGCTTGTAAGGACTTGTGATCTATAATAAATCAGCTGTTTGGAAAACCACAGTCCCTGGAATTTGTCCTCTTTTTCTTCTCAAGTGATCCTTGCCTCTTAAAAATTAATCTTACCTGATTTAAGGGGCTTGATAGCCTCCAGACCTTAGCAACCAATACAGATAATAAGCCTGGAGATGTGAAGTTTCCCTGCACAGAATTTGTAAACCACAAATGTTCAATGCATGCTCCTGCATCTCTTTCAGGCCTGGGCTGGTACCTCCCCATGCGGCTGGGCCCAGGTAGGAGGCACTTTGGCCAAGCCCAGGATGCCACCTCTCTATGAATGCTGAATCTATGCACGTTGTAAAGGTTTCCAGAGAGGATACCATCTGTCTGCTTGCTGACCCCCATGGCACCTGTGATTTCATATGATCCTACCGTAAGAACCCATGGGGCTGTGGAGCTGCTCAGCAGCGGCTTGCAGCTGGCCGGGCAGTCAAGGGCACGGGAGGACACAGTGAAGGTCACTGACCTGACTGACATTTGCATCCCAAGCACAAGCAGAAACATCTGCTGCAGTGAAAAGGAGAATCCAGAGAGCGGGAGATTTGTCATCTCACTATTCTTGGGATCAGATTTTGTGCTGAAACCAGGACAGAAAAAAACAGAACAAGAAGATTTGGACAGGCTAAAAAGTGTTAGTCATGGCTTCTGCCAGTAAAGGAATAAGGACAGGAGTTAGGGAAGAGACAGAGAGCATTCTGAAGTCTGTCTTCTACTGGAAAATACCAAGGCACGTTTAAGATGGAGAAGTAACTCAGAGCGAGAGTCTCTCTCTCTCTCCATGGAAACAAGGGCTCACGTGTTTCCCCACTTCTTCCATTGGCAGCTGAGGGCTGACAAAGTGAACAGGAGAATAACGGAGCTAGGACACAGGCAGCTCAGGTGTCTTCCTACCTGTGTAAAAGGTAACCAGGTAGATCCGGCAAGGGGAGTTGGTCTGATCTACACTGTAAAACAACGTGTGGAGCAGATTAGGTCAGCAAAATGGCTGGTGCATGGCTCAACTAACCGGGGGCAACATCGACAGGAAGGAACAGGGATCCTTGAGAGCCCTGGTGGGAGGGCTGTTGTTCCCAGTAAACTATCAGACATTATGGAGACAGGCATCAACGACCCCTGGGTCTACTGACGAAGATGGCAAGATCACTAGCAGAACAAAGAATCTCCCGGTGCATAGAAAGGGCATGTATCAGCAGTCTGTTGCTGAGACAAAATATCTGACACTCAGAATTTAATGGGAGAAGGTTTATTTCTGGCTCACTGTGTAGGAGGGTTCCGTCTAAGGTTATCTAGATTCAAGGCAGAAACATCATGGCAGAAGGGCACGCCTGACGAGAGCTGGTAGATTCATGATTGTCAGGAAGAGAGAGCAGGAAGACATGCAGAAAGAAAGGGGCCAGGAATCATATATAGTCCCAAGGTCACACTCCCAGGGATATAACTTCCTCCAGCTCAACTCAACTCCTGTTTTTATCATCTCCCAGTAATACATCATTAATGGATTTGGATTAATCCATTGATCAAGTTAGAGCCCTTTTGATTATCCAGTCACTTCCCCCAAACCCATCAGCAACCAAGAATTCAACATAATGAGCCTTTTGGGGGGCGTGTGAGATCCCAAAGCTAAAAAGGTGGGACATAAGAGTGGGAGGGAAGGAGTCTTGGGATTCACTGTGTGCAGACTTCTGCTGGGGCACTAGATACAAATGTCTCGGAGGTCAGCAAGAAGGCAGAGCATGATTGGCAGGTGCAAGAGCCAGCAGAGGGGCTGCCTGGGTCAAGCAGGGGGGCGGGTGCATGACCCACTCCATGACTGCAGGCTTGCAGGAAAGGTTGATGGAGAAGGACCCAAAACAGTGGGCTGCATACAGTGGTGTGGTCTACACCAAAAAACAGGATCGCTGAGGTGGGATAAGGGCCCAGGGCAGGGGCTTGTGGGCAGTGGGGTAGTATGTCCACGGAGGACTATGCCAGCCAATGTTCTATGCTCCACACACTAGCAGAACCTCTGAGCAGGACAAAGCGGTGACCAGAGAAGGTGGGGACAAGGCACCCAGAGGAGGCTGTTCCCACTTGGAGAGTCAGAAGGGAAATGTCTCTTTAACTGAACCTGTAAAGGTTCATAGCAAAACTGTAAGGGACAAAGCTATCCACCGGCACCATGCGTTCTGTAGGTGGGAGCCTCTGTGAGTTCCTAGTTCTCTGGTGATGCAACTACCTCATTTAAACTCTGAAGGCCTCAAGTGGGTTCTGGGTGGACATTTTTTCCTTCTAAAAGTCAATAGTTCCAAAAACTTATAAAACATACAAAACAGTACAGCTGATCCTCAAAAAATTAAAAATACAGTTTCCACATTCAGAAGTTCCATTTGAGTAAACAACCCAAAAAGAATTGAAAGAAAGGACTTGAGTAGGTATTTATACATTCATCTTCCTAACAGTAAAAGGTGGAAGGAACCTAAGTGTCTACCACATAAGAATGGAAAACAAAGGGCTGGAGATTTAGCTCAGTGTCTCCAGTGCCTGCCTAGCAAGCACAAGGTCCTGAGTTTGATCCCCAGTAACCACATACATCAACACTGGGCGTGGTGACTCATGCCCATCAGCAATCAGTACCATGTGCCACAGTGCCAGTCATGGTGGCTCACGCCTGTAATCCCAGCACTTGTGAGGCAGAGGCAGGAGGATTGCTGTGAGTTTGAGATTCGCCTGGGCTACATGGTGAGCTCAGCCTGAACTACAAAGCAAGAAAAAAAAGTAAATAAAAATGTGGTCTAGCCAAAAAATGGAAGATTAAGTGACCTTAAAAGAGCTACCACAGGGGTGAACCTCAAAGACAGTATAAACTAAAATAAGTTGGTCACAGAAAACAAATAATACCGCACAATTCCACTTGTAGCAGGTGCTTAGAACAGTCCAATTCATAGAGACAGACAGTAAAATAGTGGTTGCAAGGAGCTAGGCGAGAAGGGAAGGAAAAGTTTTTGTTTTATGAGTGCAGAGTTTTAGCTTCACAGCATTAAAAGGTTCTGAGGATGGAGGTGGTGATGATTTCACAGTGTTAATTTATTTTGTGCCATTGGATACTTTGAAAAGATTAAGATGGTAAATTTTATGTTTATGTATCTTTCTGCAGTTATAACATTTTATAAATACAGACAGAACTCACTAAAAATGTTGAACATTTGTAAAATTGGGATTTGGGATTTTTATGAATAGTAAAACCATTGAAAAAGACAAGGCATATTTAAGTGGGTGTCAGAGACTGGAGTTTTATTTTCCAAACATCCTTTGCTATCAACACTAGAGTAGCTCCATGAAGCCCAGTGGGGGCTGGACGGATGCCCTGACCAGCTGAAAGTCTTCGCATGCTGCTCCTTGCTCCCCAGCTACCTGGGGCATGGCTCTCCCATAGCGGTGGGGACACAAGGGACTACAGACAGACACAGTAGCACAAAGAAGGCCTCTGCTCATGGCCTGTCCACTAGCCTGCCAGCCATCTAAGCGAGTCACACAGCAATGGCCAACCTCACAGGGAAAGGAAGATGCTCGGCCAACAGTGACAGCGATCTGTGAAGGCTCCTGCCATGGGCTGCGGTGCACAGAATCCTGTAACAGACAGTGAACGGGCAGGGTTAACAGTCCAGTCTACAGCAACCCTATTTAAGACTCCAGATTCAGAAGCCCACTGCTATCTCATGGTGAAAATGGCTGTGACTTCATGATGCCTGTATTTATTTTATTTCTTGCATGGTCTTCCTTATAATCAGCCCTTAATTCTAACACTGAATTCGGTTTTGCATTTGAGTGAGCGGTCATGTCTTCATAGTGGTGTCAGTGCTGTTCCTGTGCGGGTGGCTTATGCTCTGAACTCTCTGATGTGACACATTTCACTTGTGTCCTTCCTATCTGCTGAAGCGATGCTTTTCAGTTCTTACTGGTAGCTGTGTTTTGATTTCCACACTACATCAGTTTCATCACGGTGCAGTAGCCTGACCTCAGTGTCTAGCTCTTGCTAATTTCCTAATACCATCTCGATCGTTAGTCAGAAGCAAATCTAGACATTAAGCATTGCTGCTAATGCCTCTGACATGTAATCATTTAACAGAGGCATCATTTCCACCTTCATGATGCTACGTGTCAGTTGAGTTCTCCAGTTAACATTAAGAAGGCTGAAACCCAGCACACTGTCACCACAGCTGAGTTTTCCTAGCAGAACTCTTCTGTTTCAAGGTAATAGCATGGAACAACATACACATAGTGGATTTTTTTTTATCAGACAGTGTGGCCCCATTTACTCGGTACACAAAGAAAAGAAGTAGAAACTCTCAGGAAGAACATAAACTGCTAATGCTGAATTTCTCCTTTTCAACAAATACAGGCAAACATCCAGGTGCCATTTTAAGTTTTTGCACTCAGAGCCTCACCTGCTAATTCTGGGCTTTAAAGCCATGATTTTGGAGAGGTTGACTCGCTTTATTGTGGAATGAGAAGATTTCCAGAGAGAAGACATTCTTTCTGCCAGAATGCCAACATCGCTTAGGGAGGAGGCACACCTGTGTGCTTGCTAGTTTAACAGCAGGAACCCTCAATGTGAATGCCAAGAAAGGGTATGGTCTTGCAGATGCTGGGCAATAAATTGAGTTCCGTCAAATCAAGTGGCTAAACCAGAAATACCTTGTGTGGAATGACGGGTTCCAATGGGACATCGCTAAGCATGCTGTGAAATCACAGTTTTTTATTGAGGCTGTGCGGAATGGGATGTAGGCAGATATGGCATCTTCGAAAGAAGTTTATTTTACAAATGCTACGGTGAAAGAGAGAGAGCATCAGCTCTGCAAGTGCTGATCGCAGTCAGAAGGTGAACGTTAAGTTGGCACCAGAGGATCTTTCCACGGAGGGACTCAGCAAGGTGTACCTCCTGCTTGCCCACAGCAGAGATGTCTTTCTGGAGTAGCTTTCTTGGTAGACAATATTCTCCAGTTCTTGTTCCAATCTATCCCGTTAGCTACCCTCCATCCTGTGTTTGATCGAATGCCCAGCCTGGAATGGACTCCAAAGAGGAGACACAACCAGAAAAAATCCAAGGAAGTCTCAGAAGGAGCATTGCAATGTAAAACGATGAAAGGAACATTATAAATCAAATGGCAGGCTAAAATATACAATGACGAATTATGTCGTACAACCCCAGATATTTGTGGAAAAGTGCTTCTCTCTGATAGCAAACAAATAAGAGGCAGTGTGATCATGATGAAGTCAAAACACATCAATAAGTATAAAAATGTCAAAAGCAAATGACAAGATGCAGAAGGTGATGAAGATACAACTTTTCTTTTTTTAGTTTTGTGAGACAGGGTCTCGCTTTGTAGTTCAGGCTGACCCTCAGCTCACAATGTAGCCCATGCTAGCCTTGAACTCGTGGCACTCCTCTTGCCTCTGCCTCCTGAGCGCTGGGATTACAGCTCCCAGCTGAGCCATCACAGCTGGCATTGTGATATGAGGTACCAGGGATCAAACTCAGGAACTTGCACTTGCCAGGCTGATGCCAGAACCACTGAGCTAAATGCCCAGCCTGACGATACAACTTTTGTAGGTGAGGAAAAAAATGGAAGAGAAATATGAAGCAATTACAGAAATAAGTATCAAATTAGAATCAGTAAAAAGTAAACTGACACTGCCAAAAAAAGAAATCAGGGACATGCCAGGTTGTGGGGCAACAGAACAGGAAAGAGAAATGCAAAGGATTATAGAAAAATATCACATATGCATGGAAGATAAAGGAGATACAGACTGTGTGAATTTGGTGCTCTTTAAGGGGAAAATGATCAAATAGACTTGAAAGGGTATTCAAAGATATAGCAGAAGACAATCCTGTGAGAAGGGACTACTGGATATGAACCTGGAAAGTGAGGCAAGAGAGCAGCTCTGGGGTGAAAACTGGAAAGAGAGAGAATAAGTTATATGAGTATCAGACAAAAGAGCATAAAGTTAAGTCGCTCCCTTGGTAAAACAAAAGCACTGATGATATTTAGGCTTCTACTTAAATTATTTTATGATAACAAAATCCAGCAAAATGAAAAAAATACTGAAAGAATTGGCAGTAGACATTGATTCAAATATATTAATTCAGAATATAAAATAGAATAAATACAGTAATCTTTAAATGTAGGCTAAATATAAGTCTGTGTAGAATGATCCAAGTGCCAGTCGCAGGTAGAGGAAATATGAGAGGTGTAAATGCATGGATTCTTAATCTTTCATAGTAGGCGCGTCAAAAATGGTAAATCTAGATGAAACATAAAGGTCTAAGGAGTAAAGATTTGAAGATATAAAATAAATTCAGTTTCTCCTTTTATAATCTTTTAAAAGTCTATTACCACACATATTACTTCTGTGATCTCTGGCTTCTAAAACAAGTGGGGATTTCCTCCCCAATAAGCAAGCAATTCAAGCGATTCTGTAGTGATTCCAGCAGAGCACCCTCTAATCCACCCGAACTCAGTGCTGACACTTTCCCAGAGTTAGAATCAGACCCCACCGGTTGGAGCTCCGTTCCGTAAGGCTGATTCCTGCATCCAGTGCCAACTGTAAGCTTCAGGTTAATTGACTTGTGCTTCTGATGGACCAGTTATAAATCTGGATCCCCAGCAGCCCCTCCTGAGTTTGATTTGCCAGAGTGATACACAGATCTCAGAGACACACTCACTTTTTACTGGTTTCTTACAAAGGATATCACAGAGGCCACCACGAGGAGCAAATGAAGACATGGGTAGGGCAAGATACTGGGCAGGACAGGACTGAGACTCCTCCCTGCACTCTCTCTGTGTGCCACCCCCTGGAAGCCTTATGTGTTCAACTTTCCAGATTTTTTTTTTTTTTTAGTTTTTATGGAGAATTTGTTACATATGCGAGATTGATTACATCACAGGTAATCAACACAACCTTCAGCCGCTGTCTTCTGCCCTGAAGTAGAGAGGTGGGGCTGACTAGATCATACTGAGGTTTTTGCTGTAACCAGCTGTGTTACTGGAATTATTTAGCAGCTGTCAACCACCAGCTAACTTGTTAGCACACAGGCTTATCACTCTGGAGATTGCAAGAATTTTCGGAGTCACGTGCCGGGAAAGAAGAGAAAGACCAGCCATATACCTCACAATATCTCATATGGCTACAGTTCACTCTTAAGAGAAGTACAAAGCAATGTAACTACAATTCCAAAAAAGTAGAAATTGTACAGAATGCTTCCTCTGATCTAAATAAAACAAAGCTAAACATTAATAAACCCTTCTTACGATTTGGAAATTCTGTAAAACACAAATTCAAGGAGAGAACACAAGCAAAATTATCTGGAAAAATTATAAATAAAGAATTACATTTAAAATCTCTTGACTAAGGGATAAAGAAGAACTTTTAAATACTTGTTACCAAATAAGTAAGAAAGACTACAAATGAATGGTTAAATAATGCATTTAAAAGCAAGAAGTAAGACAGAGGAAATTATAAAGATAAAAGTAGAAATTAATGAATCAGAAACCTAAAACAAATAGAACTAATCAATTATTTCAATAGATGGTTCCTTACAGTCAGAGAGAGAATCTCTGGATAACAGAAAAGAAAAAAAATAACAAAATTATTTATAAAAAATTAGAAATTAGAGACAAAAAGTTGAGAGCAAATGCAAAGTTAATTTAAAAATAACTGCAATAAAAATATGCTTAAGCAACACTATGTTTCAATCTTAAATATAGAGATAACATAGATGATTTATTGGAAAAACATAATGTACTGACACTGACCCAAAAAGTTTGTGGTAGAGTATCTGAAACTCATGCCCGTACCGCAAAGATGTTCTGCTCTCATCTCTGAATATGATCAGAATCATGCCTATGATTATGTGCTGTTACGTGGCGTAGCTGATCTGAAGATAGATTATTGGAGGTGCTAATCACATGGCCTTTTCAATAGAAAGTCAGAAAAAATCAAAGCACAGGGAACTCGATGCAGACTGAAGAGGACAGGTAGGGAGGAAAGAAGTGGCTTCTAGGAGCATAGAACAGCCTCCCAAGAGAGGCAGCAAGGAGCTGGGTCGTTAGCCTTATAGTCTCAGGGTATTAGATTGTGCCAATGACTCGAGTATGGATGGAAGCAAATTAGTTCCCAGAGTCTCCAGGTAAAACAGCTTGGTTCCAGCTTCAAGTGACTGAAGAAGTTTCAGATGATCCTGTATGGGATTCTGGCGTACAACTGTGACATAATCAGTGTCTGTCGTTTTAAGCTGTTAAATGTGGCAATTTGTTAGAGCAGCAACAAAAACATGAAAATCATAACATCAAATCAGATATTTTCTATGAATGAAACAATTTTCAATAAGCTTTACAAGGAAGTTTTGTCAGAACTTCAAAATATACATAATCTAATTTCTTTGGTGAAATGAGAGTAACAGGGAAAGCAAAACTTGACAAAAATAAGACTAAGAACAATTTTTCTTATGTAATTTGAAATTGATTATTAGCAATAGATGCCAGCAACATGTTACAAAAATCTAAATGCACTGCAATCTGATATGTTTTCCCAAGAATATTCAAGATGATACCACATAAGAAATCCACTATTTCACTCAAGACGGGAATTGATGAAATAAGAATCATCATCTGGTGGCAAAATACATACATCTAAAAAGTTAATATTCAACCTTACCAGTAAAAAATCCTCTTAATGGAGTGGGTCATGATAGCCTTCCTCCAGTGGGAAATCAAAAGCTTGCTTCCAGCCAGCAGGGAAGCAGTAGAAGCATTTCAAATAAAATCATGATAAAGATAAAGATGCCCATGTGCTAGCTGGGCAGGGCTGTCTAAGTGCCATAGACTGGCAGTTTAAACAGCAAGAATTTATTTGATGACAGTTATGAATGTTACAAGTCCAAGATCGAGGTGCTGGCAAGTTTGTTTTCTTCCTTGACTTCTCCTCTTGACTTGTAGATAACCGTCTTCTCTCTGTGTTCTCACATTGCCTCCTAACAGTTCAGTCCCTGCCATCTCTACCTTAATCTCCTCTCCTTATTAAGCATCAGTCAAATTGGAGTAGGGCCCACCCATATGACCCTATCTTATCTTAGTTATTTCTTTAAAACTATTGCCTCCAAATACATTCTGAGGGACTAGGGTTGAGGGCATCAATGTATTTCAGTCTGTAACGCTTAACTCTCTATGTTACCACTACATTAGATTCCTTAGAAGGTAAATAGCATATGTTGTAGACTGCTACATTCCTTGTGGCTTTCCTTGAATGGTTAATTATCTAGCTGAAATGTCTGTTGAGGAAATAGACACAGTGTGGTATATTCATACAATGGAATATTGATCAACCAAATAGAGGAATGAATAATCGATATACACTACAACATGGATGATCCTTAAAGTCTACACATTAATTAGGTTATTATTTGAAAATAATGAATGACCCAGAAAATATGAATATTTCAAAATATGAGCCTCTTAAAAAGATTAATCTATTTATACCCTGATATGAAATATTTATAATACATTAAATGAAGAAAAGGAAGAAAAGATATTTACAACTCATAAACCAGATAATATTCACAATATTTTTAAAACCTCAGTAAGTCAATAATAAAAAGACAGAAGTATAAAAAGAATAAAAGTATAAAATAATAAAAAGACAGAAGTATAAAAAGAATAATAAAAAGGCAGGCAACAGATAAGAAATATGAACAGACAATACACAAGAATGGAATGTTGAATAGTTATTACTTGCAGATTTTTTTTTGAGTGCTAGGGATTAAACTCAAGCTTTGTGCATGCAAGGCAAGTGCTCCACCATTTAGCCACACCCCCAGCCCTTACAAATTTTTTAACTATAGAAATGCAAATTCAAACCATCAATCGTCAGCAAAATAGCTAAAATTAAAAAGAATGATAATATCAGATGTTGGTGAGAATGTGAGGCAATAGAGAATGGCCAGTGGAAGGTTACATTGTTATGACAACCTTGAACCCACCCTGGCATCACCTATTACCAGTGACTGGCAAGTCCTCTCTTTCATATATGTTCAACAGGAACACGAGTGTTGATGACAGCATTGTTCACAACAGTCAGGAACTACCCTAAAGCCTATCCTAGCAGGAGGGATAAGCATTTTAATATGGCCATACAGTGAAATATACCTACACAATCTAAAAATCTTCTTTTATGTCTTTAGTTGCATTATTGTGGATGTCTTAATGTTCTAAATTGATTCAAAATGTTTATTTTTCATGGTCCCTTTGACTTTGATGAACCAGTGGTCTTTTTCTTCCAATTATGCTGTATAATGTAGATGGGATACATTATAATATTTTTGTGAACCTGCCTGGATTTGTCACATTTTTGATCATACCCCATAAAGACACTCATGAAGAAGACTTTCAGAATTACTTAAGAAACTGTAAGGATGATGAGCTAAGTGTATTTCAGACAAGTGAAGATATTTTGAAAGGGATTAATGGCTGTGTATTTTTTACTGTAGTAAATTTTTAAAAATGAAAACATTCACCTTATTTTTGGCCCCTTATTGTAAATCGTTGAATTGGAGATATGGAAATAACAGCAAGGAGCCTCACACATGACACGGAGAAAAACAGAACCACATACAAGACGTTAGATACTGCCTTTGTCCATGTGTAACAGGCTCAAATGCTGGCAAAACTGTATGAGAAGGTTAAAGGTGCATTTTTATGTTACATATGTAGGTATGGCAATGACTATCATAAAAGATTATTGTATTAATGGTTATCTTTCATGGTGCTCATGTACTGTTTCTTGATATAGATGGTGGTTCCACGTGTGCCTATTATAATTCCTTAGGCTGTACGTTTATAGGTTTTGTATTTTTCTGCAGGTGTGTCATGCTTCACAAACAGTGGTAAGAATTCTAAGGTGTGTCACATGCTACCCTTTGTGTGAAATATAGATAAGCATGTGTGTATATTTCTCTTTATCAAGATGGACATTATCTGAAACTATCTGAAAGGAACTGCCAACAATAGTTTCTTCCAGGATGGGGAGTCTTGAGTAGAAGACTTATATTTTATTGAGTACTTTTTGTATGGTTTGAATTTTTAAACATGTGCTTAAAATGCATAACTCTGCATCCTTTGTAATGCTCTGCCATAAAGCATCCATTAAGAGATAAATTTTTAATCTTTGGATACAGGTCAGCTTGTGTTCTCTTGAGTTTGGCATGCAAAGGGACTTGGGGTGGGTTTCTTGATATTCTGCATCTTCCCTTCATGGGTTTCAATTAGGAGTAACTTCAGAGAAAACCACTGGAAACATTGGGAAGTTGAACTCCTCTCCTTACCTGTATTGGTCAGCTCTCCTATTTTTGGACAAAATGCATGATGCCCACAGCTTGAAGGAAAAGAGTTTATTTGGCTCATAGTTTCAGAGGACTTGATGCGTGGTCAGCTGGCTGTAAGACAAAAATATGATGGTGAAGGTGTGTGGCAGAACAGAGCTGCTTAGTTCGTGGTGGCCCAGAAGCAGAACAAGAGAGAATATCAGAGAAGATGTAGGATCAGATTTTGAGCACAAAGTCATGTTGCATCCAAGCCAATCAAGGCGACAGTGAAACTTAACTCTCCTGCCATCAGTCACCCTTACCCATCCCTGCATGCATACAAGGCACTCTCAGGAATGGAGAATCAGGGCAGAGGTGGAATTAGTTTTTGCCTTGTACTAACTGGACGTAAAAAGTCATTGTTCACTTCAGACAAGGGAACTGCAAAGAAACTGTACCTGATTCCACTCCATCCAATCAGGCACATAGAAAAGGATAATTGTCATGAGCAGGAAAAGGAAATAGCATCCTTCTCTACATGCATGAAGTTTTCAGACACTCCTACATGTTTATGTCTCCAATCTATTTTGAAAGTCAGACAGTCTGAGGACACTATAGGAAGTGACTTTGGTGGTTCACTGGATACAGGTTTTAAGCAGGTCATTTCTGTGAAGATCAAATCTATCTTAATACAATATTTAAATATTTTTCTCCACATATTACTCCCGGGACCTTGTCAACTAGTTAGAAGTGGCAGGCGTGATGACACTTGTCTCAGCTGTGATCATCAAAAGCTGTGTCATGGTTTGGATTTAAAATGTCTCCCCAAAGGCTCATGTGTTCAGTCAGAGGTGGCATCTTGGAAGGTAGTTAGCTCATGGAGGTGCTGTGCTCATTAATCCACCAATGAGTTCATAGCGGAATGTGTTGTTACTAGGTAGAGTCTGGTTGGGAAAAGTGGGTAAATGGAGGTGTGACTTGGAAAGGTGTATTTCAGTTGTGGTAAATCTACGGCACGTGTACAACAGTGGGGCGTTTGTATCATTGAAAGCTCTAAAAGGTTCATGATACCTGGTATATCGGATTCACAGCCTCTTTATCTCTGGCTCCCTTGAGCTTTGTTTCCTGACTGCCATGAGGTAAGCAGCTTTCCTCTGTCCAGCACGCCCTTTCACCATACTGTTTTTGCCTGGCTATAGGCCTAAAGCAATGGAAATTTGGACTGAAACCTTTGAAGCTGAGCCAAAACAAAGTCCTCCTGTAAGTTGTACATGTTAGGTATTTTGTCCCACTAACAGAAAGGTGACTACAGATTATTCTCCACAAGCGCCAGGATTTTAAAGCTTTTATGAGAGTATGAATCAGAATAAGAAAGCTAAATTATTGAATCTTGAACCCATACTATGTGTAGAACATGTATTGTCTTAGAGAATTCTCACTGCAATTTACAAGTAAGACATTCTGACAGTTTTGTTGTATCTGGTCTTGGAAGTGTTTGCTCACTTTCTTAGGACCACAAAGTAAATAATTACATGATTCTCTTCTTGCACTTCATCCAACCCTGATGGGAATCTTCCCTTTGTCCAGCGTATCCATGCTGTATGCACCATCCACCCGTATGTCACTTAGTAACCAACTCATGATCAGATATACTATATGACATTACAGTACTTGCCAAGTATCCCTTCTGAAATGGCCTATAGTTCCACAACACAATATCATTCATTTCACTTTATCTCAGCATGTTGGCTTTGTGCCATCTTACATTGTCACAAGAAGAAGGATGAGTACATTATAGTAAGATATTTTGACACAGATTGCATTCACATATTTTAGTACAATATGCTAATATACTTGTTTTATTTCATTATTAGATATTGTTCATCTTTTGCGGTGAAAACTTATAAATTAAACTTAATCATAGGTTTATATGTTTAGGGAAAAACATAGGTTGCTTGGGGCTTGGTACTATGTGCAGTTGTGGACACAAATGATGGTCTCAGGCTGTACCCCCATAGATAAGGGAAGGTGACTGTTGTTTCCATCCTTTGGAAAACTATGTTGCCAAACTGATCTATAGCAGAACTATCCTCTCTCTCATCCATGGAAATTATATTTCAGATAATCATTCCTGTTTTTCAATTCATGTCGCCTTTCATTGTTTTACTATTTTGTGTACCTCAATGGCTTGTCTATTTTTATCTAGACTTCTGGTATTTGATCTCATGAATTCTTCTCCCTGACTCTGATATGCATGCTTAGTTTTTTTCAACCAAGTGAAATTAGGGAAGCATGCTGTTAATCAGATAACAAATAACCCTTGAAATGGACCTAGGAAACCTTCTAGCTGACATCAACAACATTAGCAAATGGCTGTGCCCAGCCTTGCATTGAACATATCTCTTTCATAGTTAACCCTGGGTGAGTGTTTTTCTTTTCTTTTTTCAAGTCCTGGAGACAGAATCCAGAGCCTTCACACTACTGAGCCATGCCACAGCCTTCTTTCATTTTTTATTTTGAAACAAGGTCTTCCTGTGTCACTAAGTTGCCCTGGCTCTGCTCAGTCTTGCCATCCTCCTCCTGCCTCAGCCTCCCAGAGTGCTGGGATTACAAACAAGCACGCACCACTCTCTATGCTTAGCTATTTGTCTTATGGGGTAAAGTACTGTAATTCAACACATATCTACAAGGTGTATTAATCAAATCTGGATAATAAGCATTTTCATTTCTTCAATCATCAATCATTTTTATAAGGAATTTCCTACTCTCGTTTCTAGTCACTTTGAAATGTTCCAAAGGTTGTTTTAACTAATAGTTGCTCTATGGTGTTAAAGAAGAACCCAAAAAGATTTCTCTTCTCCTGACTTGGTGACCCTTTCTGAACTCCCTCTCATGCCCCTTCCCCTTGTCCTTCTGTCTTTATTACCATTGTTAATCTTTTACTGTGCAAATTTATAAATTAAGTTTTATCATATATTTGTTTGGATAGGAACCACTATTCCCTATCATTTTTTTCATGAAGTAGACTTACTGGCCCCCCCCCAAAAAAAAATGGCAACATGTGATAATTGTTTTTCTGTGTCTGAACTGAATAGAGATTTAAGTCTTTCTGGTCTCCATAGCCCGAAGATACTACTATCCCCATGTCTGTATCTCCCACCAGGGTTTTGGAGGCTGAAGTCACATCTTGACCTCTCTAGATTCTGGTAAGGGCACAATGCTCTTGCCTCAGTACAGGATGAGAACTGTAAACATCCTGCAAAATCTATAATGCTGCAGATGTGTAGAAATATTTCCTGAGAGACACTGTCTGATACGTTCCTTAGCCTGTAAATTTACTGTACCTTGGCAGTTAAGTCTAAGGACTTAGTTAGATGCTGGGTAAACATTTTGGGCAAGAGCGCTTTGGAGTAATATCACGTAGGTCAGACTGTATCATATCAGCAGGACCCAGATGTCATCCTGAGCTCTTATTACTGATGCTAAGCCTGGTCACTTGGTTAAGCAATGACAGTAGTATCTTTCCTTGTGTCGGTTTTCTCCCTAGTGAGTAGGCAGCAATCCACAAGGACACACTTTGATGCCATGCAAACATGATTTCTCCAGCATTTCAGAATGCTTTAGTATCATTTGATTCACCTTGGCTGTGCCAGTTATTTTTTGAGGACCATCAAATGGTGATTTATTTCTACACTTATTAGCTGGCATCCTTTCAAAGGAAATAGGTTGCCCATATAAACTAGAGATGAGGATAGTTTCTCAAAAAATGCCCGGCGGATTCTTTTCCTCTACCATTGCCAGCTTTCAGAGTGAGTAGTTAGGGTCAAGCCAGTTCTACCACTGGAAGATTACATTCTTCCATTAGTGCTCTTTTAGTTAGTATAGATTCATGGATTTGCATTTATTGCATGAATAAGAATTTTTATTTTGGAAAGTTAAGATTTCCTTGTATTTAACCAGTGGTGTTTGAGGATATGCTCACTGCCATTTGACAAATTCCTTATGACTGTTTGAATATATCTAGGCTTTCTGGTTCAAAATGATATCCCGAGTCTACCATCCATGTTGTTATCTATAATCACGTTACCCAACCCAATAAACCATGTTTCTGTTTTAGGGGAAAATGGTATTTGGAAAGAAAGATTTGGGCATTAAATACATTTATTGGTACTGAATTGTCATTGCTTTGGAGCTCTTTTGATATCCCAAGGTAGGATTTTTTAAAAATCACAAACCAATATTGACATTCCAATTCAATTTTAACAGGGCAGATTGGAAAAGAATACACTGGATATGCCAATAGCCACCATGCTCATAATCACCTTTCTGCCCCCAAAGTGACTCACATTCCAAAGCCTGTGATACAAGCAGTCGGCTGGGCACATTGTGTGGCCCACTGACACTTAGAAAGTTTCTTAACTCACATTGGACAGGTTGATATTTCTTGAGAAAGAGCATTCTTCTTGGCCATCGGCAACCTTTGTGAAACTTAGCATGTCAATCTCTTTCTCCTGCCTAAGGTGCATGGATTATTCTGCCCAGCTGCTGCCCAATACATGCTTCTTTCCAGAAGACCCTGATAAATGCACTTTGGGGAACCCTGCATCTGTGGACCTCATCTTTCCACACCACAGGAACTTCTGCTTTTGGCAATTGCTTTTCATATACCAAAACCAGATTTCTTTGAACCTTTTTTAACTTTATAGATTTACTTCTTTTTTTCTTACAGGATAACTTTGTTACTAATAACATGTATTTCATATCTATTTTGTCCTATGACTATAGATTAAATAGTTTCAAAACTACAACAGCAATATAACATCTATCCATGAACTCACTACGTGAAGCCTGGAACTGTTTGCTGTCTTCTTACTGAGATGTTGGATCTCACTGGGTATCGAACACTTGAGTACTGTGGTCAGTTTCACCAGAGATACTTACTTCCCATGGCTGGCTTGATCATTTGGCTTCCATTTTATTTCACTGATCCTATGTGGTCTTTACTTTTTCCTACTTCTGAATTAATTTTAACTTTTGAATACATGAAATATTTTTAAAACCTAAAAAGCAAAACGATAAGCCACCGTGGTGGGGCATGCCTATAATCTAAGTGCTCAGTGTGGCGAGCCGTGATGGCTGCTCCCCAAAGATGGCGGGTGGCAGTAAGCCAGAGACTGCTGCTTAATGCGAACCAGCTGATCCCAGGCCTTGATTGCTATCACCCGTGCTCGGTGGGCGGGCCCCATGGATCGCCCCGGTGCTCGGTGGGAGGGGCCTCGAGAGGAGAATGTATATAAGCACCCGACGGGTGGTGGTGGTAATGGTAATAACAAAGCTCAAGTTTGCACTCCGTGGCTGTGGCTCTCTCTGCGGGATCAGCGAGGGTCGCGACAACTGGTGCCGAAATCTGGCACGCTCTCTCTGGGGAACGGAGGAGCAACGATCTGGTAAGGTCTGCGGACGCGCAGCAAGGGTAGGTTTGCCCCTTGTAGGGCGGAGGTTTGCTTTCAAGCTAGCAACAAGATTTAAGGACCCATGGGTTCAGAAAACTCAAAAGCAAAATTGGACAAAATAAAGGGAAAGTCTGTGTAGTAGATTAGGGTCAGAAGTGAAAGAAAATGAAGGAACTCAAACTTAAGGAGTCCCAAGTAAAAGGAAACAGTATAGTAGACTAGAGTCAGAAGTGAAAAAACAACAAAAACATGGAAGGACTTTGTTCAAGGAATCTAAAAAAGTATGTAGTAGACTGAATTTCTTAGGGGAGGTTACGCAACTTCCTAAAGTCTCTTCCTCGAAATACAAAACAGGAGAAACTGCGGTTTCTGAAAAGCATTAGGTCTTGTAGAAGTTCACGGTTGAATCTTGAATTACGTTTCTCCCTATCCTCTGTACTGGGAGTTGAACCTGGAGCCTGGGGTGTACTAGGCAGCCACCCCCAATGAGCTACAATCTTAGACAGGAGCTGTTTATGACTTGGGTTTTCTCTGGAAACCTAAAACTTGTTACAAAGACAAGCCAGTTGGCTGTCTCTCCCAGAGACTAAAAACACTTGGTTGGAGAAATTCCAAAGGAGAACTAGATTTCTTTTGCATGAGACTTGGTAGATGGAAGGGAACTAAAGTGAATGTCAAGCATCTTGTGACTTTAGCCCTCTTGGGTGGGCTCGAGGCTTTAATCCTTGAAAGATGCTGTAGGACTTAAAATGGCGTCAGACCTGTAGGTTTACACCTGGTGAGAATAGTCATTGCCTTTCATCTCCTGCAGACCGTTGCCTCAAAGGCTCCGTGGTTTGTTGAGGAGGGTCTGCTCAACATACCGCAATGGGAACATTTGGGTGCGGAGCTTCGGGCAGCAGAGGAAAGAACACCACTGCCCACGGGTACGCTGGCTATTTGGACTTTAGTTCATGGTTGCTTTCACAGTGGTCGGGAGAGCCATCGGGAAACATTGCAAAAAGGGAGCAAGGGTGTTAGAAGAGGGTAAGGAGGAAGCTGCCGCAGAGGTACTTCTCACTCAGCTTAGTATGGCCTCCAGCTCAGAAAGCAGCTGCGACACTTCCTCCTCCCCCAGCTCCCCCTCTTCCAGGGAATCCGAGTCAGGTGATTCTGATTCTACTGAGGTTACCACAGGAAAAAGAAAGGGATACAAAGAAAAAGAAAGGATATCGCGCCAAAGCGAGCAAAGGGGTGAAGAGGGGAGGAAGAGAAAAAGGATAAAGCATAGAGCGACCAGCAGCAGCCAGGAAAAGAGGCAATGGGAGGAGATAAAGGGGGGAGGGGCGGAAGCCTCTGCTCCCCTGCCACCTTACAATGACATGCCGCCTAAAGAAGAGGCAAAAGGGTGGGCTGATTTGCGTGAGGGAGGCATGTTATTTCCTGTTTTTGAAGACGCAAATCAATGAAGGTACCATCAAAACATAGATTTTAAACAAATAAAAATGCTTAAGGAAGCTGTCCAGGCATATGGACCTCAGGCAGCATATATCTTTATGAGACTCCATGTTCACAGGTGTCTCCCTGGCTCCCGATGATTGGACAAACATAGCCCAAGCCACCCTATTCAGAGGGCAGTATCTGATATGAAGGCGGCCTGGCAGGAGCTCAGCCAAACCATGGCCTGAGAAAACCAGGCCGCGGACGGGCCTCGAGCTCATTGGAATCTAAGTATGCTGACTGGCCAGGCGCAATTTGTGGGGACTCAGAACCAAGTAGGATTCCCTCCAGAGGTGAGGGGTGTTTCCTCAGCGGCCTGGATCAGCTGCTGCATGCAGAACTCGTGGAACCCGGGCTGCCACAGGTGTTTCTCATCCCTACGGCCAGGTTCTGCTGCTCAGCTCCAGGTGGAGTCATTTCCACGTCTCTCTGGGCAGCCGATTCCACCTGGCTGGTCCCAGGTACTGGGACTCAGCAGTGAGTGGTTAGGCCTGGCGCCTGTTCCTCAGGGGCTCTTGCTTCAGCGCATATACTTCCAACCAATTCAGACAATTTTGTGCACAGCTAGGAATAAAACACTCCACAGGCATCCCTTACAACCCACAAGGCCAAGGAATCATAGAACGCGCCCATAACACCCTCAAGCATCAGCTAGAAAAACAAAAAGGGAGAGAGGAGACCCTGGGGTGAACTGAAAGGGAATGCCTGGCCATTGCCCTTTTTACCCTAAATTTCCTTTCCCTCAACACTCAGGGCCTCTCCGTGGCCAAACGCCATGTGGGTGTGGGACCTCAAAGAGCTCATCCCCAGATCCTTTGTAAGGACTTGGTGACGGTGCTTTGGAAAGGCCCAGACCCAGTCCTAATCTGGAAGAGAGGAGCAGTTTGTGTTTTCCCACAGGACCAGGAGTCTCCTATTTGGGTCCCGGAATGCCTAGTGCACCTCGGCTTGCAGGCTGAGTGGACTGCCGACGGAAACTATGAGGAGTCTCATCACCCTGTTGCTGATGACATCGGGAGCCCTCGGTCACCTCCGATGGGTGTGGG